>VWZP01000986.1:42418-69916 GCA_013396995.1 Dicaeum eximium | reverse complement strand
TTGTAGGGAGAGAGAGAGGAGGGAAATGCTCAGGGCTTAACCTGCCTTTGTGAATTGCAGCTCTCTGCTATGGACAGTGCCATCACCCTGTGGCAGTTCCTCCTCCAGCTGCTCCAAGAGCCCCAGAACAAGAACATCATCTGCTGGACCTCCAACGACGGGGAATTCAAGCTGCTGCAGGCAGAGGAGGTGGCCAGGCTCTGGGGGATCCGCAAGAACAAGCCCAGCATGAACTATGATAAACTCAGCCGGGCGCTGCGCTACTACTACGTGAAGGTAGGGTGGAAATCCTGCTCCAGTCCTTATCCCTCTGAGCTAAGCAGCTTTGTTTCCTCCTGCCTTGCCTCCTCCAGGGGAGGGGTGGCACTGCTGTGTCTCTGCCAGCTCGAAGGAAGTTGGGCTGCTTTGTTTAAAGGTGTTGGTTTGGTTTTTAATTTTGTTTATCCTTGCGCTGTTTCCTCCTCGCTGGTTGTTTTGGGAGGTTCTGGTGGCTTTGTGCAAAGTGGTGGCTCGGTGTCTTTGCTAATACAAATTTGCCTTTGGATCCTAATCCCCTTTCCAAAAATACACAGCCTTGCAAGGGTTAAAATCCAGGTAAAGCACAGGGAGGGGATGACGATGGAGAGCGTGAATATTGCACCACTTTAAGATCTTTTTGCAGCTCTCTTTACGTTTATTTCTTTCAAATAAACATTTTTCAGCCTTAAGTATTTTTATTTTGTCTGTGCAATCAGAATTTCACCTTCAGTTTGACCACTGTTTTCAGCCCAGCAGATTAAGAAGCTTTTGTTTATCCAACATCTTCGAGTCTCACCTTTGTTTCCCTTTATCCCACGACTGCTCGTGTATGAGTGGAGCAGATAAAAATAACCCCCAGTTTCTGAGGAGCCTCAGCCTGGAGCAGGTGGGAGGTTGCTGGTGTTCATTACTGGGTGGCACAAATCTGCCCTGGGTACGGAGAGATCTCAGCAACAATCAGGGGATGATAAATAAGGATCATCCCAAGTCCGCAGTGTGTGTGGCATTTTGCTGAGGAGCAAAACAAGTTTGACAGATGCTGTTCTGTGGTATTGAAATAACTGATTAGCCTGCATTCTGCTGACGAGTTCAGCTGCTTATTTTCCTTTATTATCATCTTATTAAGAATAAAGGTGGTTTGATTTGAAGTACAAGCTCTCAATTCTGCCGTCCTGGAGAAACCTTTAGCAAGTTCTCAAATTACCCGTAGTGTACCCCGCTGAGTGATCCTTGATGGGGGTAATGGGCATTTTTTGTTTAATTGAAGATGTTAAACAGGATTTCTTGTCTGTTTTTAGTATGTTTAATGTCAGGTTAAGCTCACCTGTTGCAGTGTTTTGTCTGCCAGCTCCAGGAGCAGAACTGGAGCACGCAGGGTGTTTTTAAAACAGGAAAAAAAGAAACTTTTTTTTTTTTTGGCTGAAAGATTACAGACTTTAATTCCTCTGCCTATTTTAGGCAGTGTTTGTAGGAAGAAAATTAATCTGCAGAAAGGTCTAAATATACTTTGTCTTCTTCTCCCCCCCCCTCAGAATATCATTAAGAAGGTGAATGGGAAGAAGTTTGTGTACAAATTCGTGTCGTACCCGGAGATCCTGAACATGGATCCGCTGGTGGTGGGCAGGATCGAGGGAGACCCCGAAATACCCGGCTTTGGGGAGGTGACCAACGCCCCCAAGGACGTGGAGAACTGTGGCAAGGAGAAATCCCAGTCCTGTGCTAAGTCCTCCAGCCGTAACGACTACATCCACTCAGGCCTGTACTCCTCCTTCACCCTCAACTCCCTCAACTCCTCCAGCGTGAAGCTCTTCAGGTCCATCAAGATCGAGAACCCGGCCGAGAAGCTGACAGAGAAGAAACCTCAGGACCCCACCCCCTCTGTCATCAAGTTTGTCACCATGCCCTCCAAAAAGCCTCCCTCTGTCCCCCTGGTCTCCACCGCTTCGGCGGTGGCTGTCACCTCCACGGCTTCTGCCCCCCCCGCCGTGTCCTCCTCGCTCCCCCTGGGCTCCGAGGAGACTCTGCAGAGCCTGGAGTCGCTGGTCCTGCCCAAGCTGACTGTCCCCGAGGCTCCTCCAGCACCTTTGCCAAACCTGAGCACCAGCTTCACCCCGACCCCCCCCATTTCCTCGGTTTCCCCCACCCCGCAGGTGCCCTCCACGCCGCCCTCGCCGCCCCTGAGCTCCAACCCCGACCTGGACATTGACACGGACATCGAATCTGTGGCTTCCCAGCAGCTGGAGCAGGCCCAGAGCCTCCAGCACCAATCCCCAGAGCTGCCCAAAGAGCAGCAGGATTCAGCTGGGCTGGAGAAGGAATTTGCCAATCACCTCTCCAGGTCGAAAAAACCCAAAGGGCTGGAGCTGGCTCCCACTCTGGTCATCACAGGCAGCGATCCCAGTCCTCTGGGCATCCTGAGTCCTTCTCTCCCAACTGCTTCTCTTACTCCAGCACTTTTCTCTCAGGTGACCAAATTCCCTTCCTGCTTTCTTTTCTTTCTTTTTTTTTTTTTTTAAACAATAGTGATGATGTTATGCTTGAAAACAGCAAGTGGAAAATGAATGGTTCCTTGTACGTGCAGATTTGAAACTCAGGATGTCACTCCCTGGTTGTTTTTTGTTTTTTTTTTTTTAAATCAAACACAAGTTTGATTCACAATTGGTATTAATTCACCCCAAGGTATGCCCAGGTGCTGGGCATTCACACAGGGCTGGCATGTGGAGGCAAAACTCAAACCAGCTCCAACAGGATCTTTGTAAACCTTGCCAGGGGGATCCTGAATTATTCCTAAACCCTGCCCCTAAATCCTTCAGCTGGGCTTTAAAATCCTTCAAAAGCAGAGACCCACAGAGGTGTCTGCTCAGCTTTTTTTACTCTATTAGTAGCATTTTGTTAAAGCCAAAGTCTTGTGAGCGAGCAGCAATAAGAGCAGCTGCTTCATTTGGTTGTTATCTTTGTGTGGGAAAGGAAAGCTTTCATGTCTCATGGAAAACTTGGAAGAGAACTGAATCCAGCAGGGCTGTTAAATCATTCTGTATCTGTGTAATCTCTCCCCTGCAATAAACTGGAATTAGAGTGAAACCGTGGGGAAGCTGCTGGTTGAGAACTGAAATGGCTGAAGACAGGGGAAAAGAAAAAAAAAAAAATCCAAGTGGAGTTGTTCTTTTGGCACCCTGGGAAGTGCTTGGCTGGTGAACCTGGAATATTCAGGAACTGGCTGGAAACTCCTTTTGTTGTTGCTGGCATTGTCAGTGGCAGCAGGAGCGGGCGTGTGCCCACTGGTTTGTTTTTATTTTTTCCTTTTCAAATCCAGAATCCCACTTTGTTCCAGAGTGCAGGTGCTGGATTGGAGGAGGAGGAGCTGCTCTGCTCTGGCTTCCAGCAGGATTCAGGGGAAAAAAAAAGGCTTGGATTGCTCAGTGAGGGGAGGGAGGAAGAGGAGGAGGAGCAGGAGGAAGGAGGGGATGGGAGCTGCTGAAATCCGTGGCAGCTGGGGGGGTGTTGTAGCTGGAATTCCATGGAAAAGGCTGGAATTCCATGGAAAAGGCTCTCACAGCTGGTTTTTCCTGTCTTTCCAGACCCCCATCCTGCTGACTCCCAGCCCTCTGCTCTCCAGCATCCACTTCTGGAGCACCCTGAGCCCCGTGGCTCCTCTCAGCCCTGCCAGGTTGCAAGGTGCTAACACCCTCTTCCAGGTGAGTCCCAGGCTTATTTCTCCAGGGATTTTCAGTCCCTTCCCCAGCAGAGCTGCAGGGATCAGCTGTCCCAAATATTTGGCAGTGGAAATACAACAGGAGTTGTTGTTTCCTACATCATGTGGTAGCTCTTGAGGGCGTTAATTTTAGTTTTTACTCGGTTTTATTTCAGGATGTTGCAAATGTTGGTGTTTCAGGAATGTTTGAGGTTAACTGGAGCACAGATTGTTTTAAAAAGAGATTATTTTTCTTTTTCAGATCTGTTCTTCCTGTAAAAATTTCCTCCCTGTAATTTTTTTTTTTTTGTTGGGATTTTCCAGAATTTTGAGATTTTTCACCCTATTGATTGTTCCAGTCATTCCTGCTGAAAAACATTAATTAATCTCACAACTAATGAGGAGAAAGAGTGTGTGTTTGATCTCTGTGATGATGTGTGGCACAGTTTTTGGTGATTTTTATGGAAGAAATCCATGAAATTCACCCCTGTGAGGGTGGGGAGGTACCCAGAGAAGCTGTGGCTGCTCCTGGATCCCTGGAAGTGTCCAAGGAGAGTGTCCAAGGTTTTTTTCTTAAATATAGTGGATTTTTTCCTATATAGTAAAAAAAAAAAACCCTCCTTTAGTTGTAATTTTCATGTTTTTCCCTCACACTTCCACTCTGGCACTGGAATTACCACATTTGCTGAATTTGCTGAGGCAAAGGGTAGAATTTAACCAAGTTAATTAATTTTTGTTTCATTTCGTTGAAATTAACGGAGTTAATTAAATCTTCTGGATTGGGATCTGTCATCTCCACGTGGATAGGGAATAAACAAGGAGGGCTGAAATGACACTGGATATTTCACCCTGCAAAGAGCTGATAATTAACTGAGGGGCAATTTAGATCCTGTTTTCCCCACAACTTGGATTAAAGTCCCATTTTAACGAGGATGTGGGGCACTGTTCAGCTCAGAAATCGCTGTGACACCTCTTGGCATTAAAAAATAAGTTTAAAATGAGAAGCCAAAGAGGATTCTTTGAAGTCTGAGGTGGTTTTGCTTTTTCTTGTTGTGTTTGGGTTTTTTTTCTCTTTTTTTTTTTTTCCCCTCCTTTGTGCACAGGTATGGGAGGAAGAGTGAATTAAAGTGGGGTTTTTTTTGATGATTCTTGTTTTATCTCTTAGTTTCCATCCGTGCTGAACAGTCATGGCCCATTTACGCTGTCGGGACTGGACGGCCCCTCCACTCCCGGCCCCTTTTCCCCGGATCTCCAGAAGACATAGCACATGGAATTCCTGGAAAAGGACACAGTGGCAAGCGAGGCAGACATGGGACACTTCTCTTGAACCACCGTTTTTTTAAAAACGAGCAGTTTGTAATTCCACAGAGATTCTCAACAGTCGTAGTTGTTGCCGTTCCCGGATCAAAAGAAATTGCCTTTTTCTTGCAAAAATTCCCCCTTTTTTTGGAAGAACCCAGGTTGGGAATGTATATGCAAACGCCTTAATAGGAGCTGCAGCTCCAGTCTCTTCTCCTCCTCGGTTTGGAAGAGTTTTCCCCGTGTCCAAAAGGAATTTTGGGTGGTGTTGCAGCAACTGAGTCTGCGCTGACTGCAGCGAACAGCACCGGAGGAGGCTTTTCTCTGTGACTCTTGGAAAAAAAAATAACAACAAAAAACAAACAAAACCCTCTGTTCTTCTGCTTCCTGTGCTCAGCGAGGAGAACCCTGAATCCTGATGGAAGCTGGCATTCCAGGAAATGCTTTGGGAACGGGGTGTGTGCTCTCAGCTCTGCCCCGGGGGCACCAGAACTTGTGCAGCAGCAAAAGCAGCCGGGGCTTTTCTGCTGGAGTTGTCTCTTTGAATTTTTT
Source organism: Dicaeum eximium (assembly GCA_013396995.1). NCBI lineage: Eukaryota > Metazoa > Chordata > Aves > Passeriformes > Dicaeidae > Dicaeum > Dicaeum eximium. The sequence continues at coordinate 64,356 of VWZP01000986.1, read as the reverse complement.
TGTTTTGTTTTGTTCTGTTTGCAGGGAGAAATTATTTTTTTTCCCAAGGATTTATTGCAAATTTGTGTCCAGGACAATTCTGTGGGGCCCAGCAGCCCCTGGGAGAAGAGGTGGGGCTGGATTTTGGATTTTTCCCTGCCCTCCCTTCCCATCAAAGGTGGGATGAGCTGCCCTCACCTCTCACAGATTTGAATGCTGGAGTCCAAACATTTCTTGTGCCAGAGGCCTGCTCCAGAGCCTGGGAGCTCCCTGCTGGATGAGCAGGATTTTCCCTGCAGTTTTGGGGGGTTTTCCCTGGTTTTTGGGGGTTTTTCCCTGGGTTTTGGGGCGAGGTTGCTGCCTGACCTGGAATTCCAGACCCCAGCAGGGTGAGAACAGCAACAACAAATGTTGCTCCTCTTTCCCCACAGTTCTGGAAAAGCTTCCTGCTTTTCCCCACGTGGAAAAGCTCCTCTTTTGGCAGCTCTTACCCCAAGTTTTGCAGTGGGGCTGTTGATTTGTTTTTTATTTTGAGGGAGCACTGACCCCAGGCCAGGCTGAGGGGTTCCACGGGGTTCAACCTCGTGGTAAATCTGCTTTCACCTCCTTGGTGTCCTGGATTAATGGTGCAGGATTGTTTTCCAGAGCCATTGGAGATGAGATGGAATTTGTAGGTGGATTTTTACACCTCAGGAGGCCTTTTAAGAAAACTGAGGGGTGAAAAAATGAGAGGTTCTCCTCTCTCAGCCCCTCGGTCTGGGAGTGTTGGGCTGTGGGTCTGTGTCCTTCCAGTTTGGGCATCTGATGTCAGGCAGCAACTTCTGGGTTTGAGTTGGGGGTGTCAGAGGATCTTCCCCATAAAATATTCCCAGAAAACAGATGGAGACATCTCTTTCCTTCAGCGTCCTCAGAGCTGCCACGAGCAGAGGAAGATTTTTCCCTCTCCAGCACGAGGAGCTGACAGTGTTTGCTGTAAATACTGCACCTATTCCATGGATAAGTGGTGAACTCAAGCTTTTCCAGAGATTTTTTGTTTTCCTTTTGCCACTTTTGCAGGCTTGGAATTCCCTTTAAAGCCACAACACCCAAGACTTTTCTTTTCCTGCAGTGATGTTCCCTTTCTATATCCTGACATTGAGATACAGAAAAACCACTTTTGTGTGTTCCTGACGTGACACCTGGGACAGGTGGGTGGAACAGAGTCGCTTTTTTTGGGCATTGTTCACCTGCCCAGGGGAAAAGTGGGAGAGAAAAATCCTCCTTTTTCAGGTGGAGAAGCAGGTAGTGAGCTCATGGAGTGACCTGTCTTCCTGTTGGCTCCTGTCAGAGGCAAAAAATGCTTCACATTCAGACATCAGCAGATGCAGGAGGAAATTCCTGCGCCAGCAGCTCTTAAAATGTGCAATATTGACCTTTTTATTTGTTTTAATTTTATTTTTGTTTTTGAAACGCAGAAGCGAAGCTGCAGGTGATCACGAAGAGCAGGCATCTGGGATTATTTTTTTTTCTGGTTTTGCATGTTTGGAGCCTGCTCTGGGAAATTTCTATAGCTATGTATAAATAGCAGCACTTTGGTTGGTTCAGGTTGGCCAATTTTACGCCTACCAAATACGTGGACTTTTGACATTTGCAGGCTGGGATTCGAATTGAAAATTCATGAATGAGCACTAAAAACTTGCAATTTAATTGCTTCCCTTTCCCCCTTGTTCCCCTGTGGAGAAAAGCCAAGTTTAGCTGTTGAAAATTTGTGCACTTAATCCTTTGTGAGCTTTTGTCGCTTTGGGCAGAGGGTCAGGCCCAAAAAATGCTATTTGTGGGCTCCTGCTCCTCTCCAAGAAGCTTCCCAGAATTGCTGTGCCACAGAGATCCAGGTTTTCCTTTGGGAATGCTGAGTTCCTGTGGAAATGCAGCCTGGGTGGGGTGGTTTCCACCAGGTAAAGCCCAGCAGGCAGAGCAGGATCGCTTTGGCTCCTCGAGGAAAATAAATCTGAGTCCACAGAGGATGATAAGCTCAGGAGGCAGCTGGGAAAGCTCCTGGAAAAGGGAGAGGGGTTGGGAGAGGAGCAGCTTTTGCTGCCTTTTCTCCACTGCAATTTTCAGGTCACTTAAGGGAATATTTCCTTGTACATGTGCTGCCTCATCAGCTGCATTCACTGACAGGGAATTCACTGCCAGCTTTTCCTGGGATCACATTCCTGACAGAGCCTCCCTGGGGGCTCAGTTCTGTGAACTGCTGGTTCTTTAGGTCACTTGAGGAGCTGCACAGCAGCTCCTCACAGCTCGTTTTTAATTTAGCTTAGGGCAGGTGGGGTTAGAGTAGATTCTGTTTTAGTTCTGTACCGTGGTGATTTAAAAAAAAAATAGTGCAGCATTACAGAAACTTTTTTCTTAGGTTCCTGTTGCTGGAGCAGCCTTGGTTTTGTGAAATGTTTGGTAATTTTTGCATCAGCTCGCTCCTGGCTGGCTGGGGTTACATGGAAGGTCAGAGCATTTGGTGTAGAACAAAAGAGTTTGGCAGAAGGCAAACGAGAACCCAGCGTCCTCCCAGCTTCTGGAGATGGGAATGGAATCCCTGCTGTTGGGCACACCTTCCCTGGAACCCAAAGATTCCAAAAACCACGAAGATTTAGGGGGCAGGGAAGCTGAACTCGTGTCTTGCTTCTGGGAATTTCTTCTTTAGATTTTTTCCCTGTGGGGAGCTGCTGCTGCCTGGCTCTGTTTGGGATCCTGGAATTTCAGGGATCCTGGCAGGAGCAGCCCGTGGAAGGTTCTGGAACCCTTGGTGTTCTTTCCTGGGAAGGTGATCCTGGTGAAAAGAGGACGATGGAGGAATTTTGGGGGTTTTTTTAGCAGCAGCTTTAGGTTTAGAGCTTTGTTTCAGACCTGTCCTCAGCAGGGGATGCAATTGCTGTGCCCAGATTTTGGCACATCCAAGCTCTGTTTCTCAGTGGGTCAGGAAGGGATAAAATTCCTGGAGTTGGGCAGTTCCATGGTTTGTTCATTTACCTTTTTTTGCTCCTGTCTGATGGCAGTTTTTGATGTGCTCTGCAGTTTAACCTCTCCCGTTTTCGAGGCAGATTTGTTTCCAGACATCTCAGTGTTGTCAGCTCTGGAAATCAACCTCAGCAGAGGGTCAGGGGATGTTAAAATCCTCAGGTACCTCAAAACTTCGGAGTTTTGGGTGACTTTTGGTCTGATTGCTCCCTCAGCTCTGTGTCAGGAATAGAATCTGGATCTGGAAGAGTAGAAATGGGAAAAAAAAAGTAAAAAAAAAGAGACCTTTTGGCCTCTGGAGTGGTGGGGTGGGGTAGTTTTGTCTTAAAAATCACAGAGTGGGGTCTTGCAAGCAGCCCAAAATCTGTGAGGGTTCACTCAGGAGCTCCCCGGGATCTTTGATGAGGCTTGTGCTGCCTAAACAGAGGCGTTTATGGGTTGATTTGGAGTTAATTAAGCAGCAATTAGCAGCGGCTCTTGAGTGTGAGCAGATCCAGGGGAGTGGGACGGGCTGGAATCAAAACTGCCAGAGGAAGATTTTGGGGTAAAATCCGGTTTTATGCAGCCCTCCGGGGTGTCCCTTTGCCTTGGGAAATGCTTATTCTCCTCTACTTTTAGAGCTGAGAAGTTGATTTGGAATAATAAAGCTGGGAAAGAAAAAAAAAAAAAAGGAAAAATTCTAGTGATCAGGGCAGCTGGAATTCATCTGGGGGTGAATCCTTCTCCAGCAGGAATTCTGGGAGGCCAGAATCCAGAATCCTGGGAATCAGCACACATCCAGCAGCAGCTGCTCCAGCTTCCCCAAGCTGGGCAGTTTTTTGTGTCTTGGAGGGATTTAAATCAATTTAAATCAATTTTTAGGCACTCCAGCTGTATGCCAGTGTTGTCCTGTTCATTCCTGAGGTGTTTTTGGACATGGAATTCCACTGGAAGGGGAGAGGTGGCTCTGGACAGAGAGAAATCCTTGGAAATGGAACTAAATCTTCCTCCAGAGCCTGATTTTAGTCAGGAGGGCAAAACAGAGGGGCCACGAGGGCAGCGCTGCCCATTCCTGTGGGGATTCCCTGGAGCAGAAAGGTGAAATTTTGGGTTTGGTGTCCGTAAATCCCAACCTGAGGGGTTTTACTCCTGCCTTCACGCCAGGAACAAGCAGGAATCAGGAGAATGTGTTCCCTGCAGGTTGTTTTTTTTCTGTCTGCCCACAGGTGGGCAGGGCCCAGTTTCTTCCTGGATATTCCAATCCTTCCCTGTTGGAACAGCAAAATGTCTGCTTCCTATAAATTATTTTGGAACAAAACCACCCTAAAGCTGGCAAGAACTGAATTTTGTTTCCCCCTCCCAAAGAAAGCAGCAGATTTTGCTTGTGGAGTTCTTCCAGGCCCTGATGAGAAGCACGCTCAGAGCTGAAAAATTTGGTTTTTTTTTTAGATTCCTCAGTGTTAAAGCGTGGAACAGCTCTGCCTGGAGCACACGTGGGTCACGCCTGGCAGGATGTGTTCCCTAAAATCCATATAAATATCCCCATCCTCCCTCTGAGCAGATTCTGCACTGTGCAGTCGCCACTTTGAAGTATTTTGCACTCCCTTGGGAGGTTTTTTTTTGGGGCTTTTTCTTCTTTTTTAGCACTCAAATCAATCCTGCCCCAGCGTGGACCCGTGAGTTGCCAAAGGTTATTTTTTGATGGTGTTGGTTGCCACATCTGAAGAAAAAAAAAAATTGTCTTAAATGTATTTTTGAGTAGTTTTGTGTGCATGGAACAAGAGTTTGGGCTTGGTTGAAAAGATTTCTCTGCTGAGGTTGTGTTGCAGGAGGTTTTCATCTCAAAGCAGGGGTGGAACAGGAGGATCCTGAGCCTTTGGAAAAACAGGGATGTGAGGAGAGGCTGGGGCTGCCTGCAGAGCCCATTTCAGCAGTGCTGTACCAATAACTGGAAGCTGTTGTTGTTTATTTTGAATTTTTCCTCCCCTTTAGGGTTATTTCCCTGTGTTTTTTTTGGAACACAGGAAGGCTCTGAGGGTGGCCTGTGCATGGTTCCTGGAGTGTGCTGTGTGCTGGGGTGGGGGGTTCCAATATTCCAATATTCCAATCCCTGGCTTTGCTCTGAGCTCCTTGGGATGTGTTTTGGGGTTGGTTTATTTTTTATTTTTCCCTAGCATGTCCTAACCCCTCCAAGCTTTGAAACTGGTTCCTAGAATTGTGTTGACTTTTTTTTTTCTTTTTGTTGCTGTTGTTGTGCTGTTGTTCAGTTGCACAGAGATCTCCTGTATAAAATATACTTTGGAAACGTTTCGTTCTCTGTGAACAGGGTTGAGATTTATTCTTTGTAGCTTCGAAAAAGATCCTAAAAATCCCCTTTTTCTGACTTGTTTTGTAGCCTGTTGCAGTGTTACCAGATGGCCTTATGTACGTCACAGTGCTTTGTGATGGGTACAGTAGCACATTTAATGCTTATTCCCCTCTGTTTTTTAGAGCTGAGAAGTTGATTTGGAATAATAAAGCTGGGAAAAATTAAAAAAAAGGGGGAAAAATTCTAGTGATCAGGGCAGCTGGAATTCATCTGAGGGTGAATCCTTCTCCAGCAGGAATTCTGGGAGGCCAGAATCCTGGGAATCAGCACACATCCAGCAGCAGCTGCTCCAGCTTCCCCGAGCTGGGCAGGTTTTTGTGTCTTGGAGGGATTTAAATCAATTTAAATCGATTTTTAGGCACTCCAGCTCCCCCCATCCAGCTGTGTGCCAGTGTTGTCCTGTTCATTCCTGCAGTGCACATCTGTTTTGGGAAGGTGATTTTTGGGGTGGGTCCCTTGCTGGAATTTTCAAGCTGAGCTGGGTTCTTGGCAGTTTTTTGGGAGCTGGGAGCAGATCCCTCCCTCTGGAACTCTGGAGTTTTTCCTCCCCAGTTTTACCTTGCTGGGATTTTCAGAACAATCAATCAGTGGTGAAAACTCCCCTGAAAACAGCAGAAAGGGGGGAACATTTCCAGTGGCTCTTTCCAGAACAGAGTTGCATTTTTATTTTCTCTATAAATATATATAAATATATATATATATATATTACAAATTCAAGAGGCAAAGTTATGTTGTAGTGAGTGTCTGAAACTTCCTACACTGGAGACTTTTCTGGACAAGACAACTGTAAAAGTCACCCCTTGTTCCAGCTGGGTGACCCTGCCTGGGACAGAATTGCTTCTCAGTCTAACTTTTTTTATTTTTAAATACCTTATTAGAGTATCTTAATGCCATTGTGTTTAAAAAACAAACAAAAAAATGCTGGTATGTAATGCAAGTACTTAAATAGCCAAANACGTTTCGTTCTCTGTGAACAGGGTTGAGATTTATTCTTTGTAGCTTCGAAAAAGATCCTAAAAATCCCCTTTTTCTGACTTGTTTTGTAGCCTGTTGCAGTGTTACCAGATGGCCTTATGTACGTCACAGTGCTTTGTGATGGGTACAGTAGCACATTTAATGCTTATTCCCCTCTGTTTTTTAGAGCTGAGAAGTTGATTTGGAATAATAAAGCTGGGAAAAATTAAAAAAAAGGGGGAAAAATTCTAGTGATCAGGGCAGCTGGAATTCATCTGAGGGTGAATCCTTCTCCAGCAGGAATTCTGGGAGGCCAGAATCCTGGGAATCAGCACACATCCAGCAGCAGCTGCTCCAGCTTCCCCGAGCTGGGCAGGTTTTTGTGTCTTGGAGGGATTTAAATCAATTTAAATCGATTTTTAGGCACTCCAGCTCCCCCCATCCAGCTGTGTGCCAGTGTTGTCCTGTTCATTCCTGCAGTGCACATCTGTTTTGGGAAGGTGATTTTTGGGGTGGGTCCCTTGCTGGAATTTTCAAGCTGAGCTGGGTTCTTGGCAGTTTTTTGGGAGCTGGGAGCAGATCCCTCCCTCTGGAACTCTGGAGTTTTTCCTCCCCAGTTTTACCTTGCTGGGATTTTCAGAACAATCAATCAGTGGTGAAAACTCCCCTGAAAACAGCAGAAAGGGGGGAACATTTCCAGTGGCTCTTTCCAGAACAGAGTTGCATTTTTATTTTCTCTATAAATATATATAAATATATATATATATATATTACAAATTCAAGAGGCAAAGTTATGTTGTAGTGAGTGTCTGAAACTTCCTACACTGGAGACTTTTCTGGACAAGACAACTGTAAAAGTCACCCCTTGTTCCAGCTGGGTGACCCTGCCTGGGACAGAATTGCTTCTCAGTCTAACTTTTTTTATTTTTAAATACCTTATTAGAGTATCTTAATGCCATTGTGTTTTAAAAAACAAACAAAAAAATGCTGGTATGTAATGCAAGTACTTAAATAGCCAAAGTTTTCAGTAATTGTTCAGTGTTATTAAATTTTGCTTTTATTTAACCTTCCGAGATAACATTTAGGAAGACCTTCAGCGTGTGAATCATCCTGAAAATTCAAAGTCTGGGCAACTGGATTAGGGCAGGGATGGAGTTGTTTGAGCACATTTCAGCTTTGAATACAATTGGGAGGCAAAGTTTTTAAAGATGCAAAGCTTCCTTTGCACTGTCCTGACACTTCAAAGGGACAAATGCTGCTTTGGCAGTGGCTCTTTGGGAATTGTTATTCAAACATTATGAAGGTCTTTCCTGAGAAATCAGGTGACTTTTTTCTATTGCTTCGAATTTTGTGCAAAAAAAAAAAAAAAACCAACAAAATAAAAATCAATGTATTGCAATTTTTTTTTAAATGGGGTGGGAATAGTTAAAGAAAACTATTTTGTGTAAGAACTGATAGAGGGATTTTGCTTTGTATAATGCAAGCTGGCTTTAAAAAAAGCATTGTAGCAAATTATTCAAGTCAATCATATGTTAATAGTTATGTGCAACCAGACATGCAAAACAATTGTATTTTTTTAAATAAATATTTTTAACAAAGTTTCTGCTCATTTGACTGTTTTTTTTTTTTTTTCCTTTCAGTAGAGAAAATTGAAAGTTACAGCTGCAGGGGATGTGATAAGGAGGGAGTTCATCAGACCTTGAGGTAGATTGTATTTTAAAGCTTTTTGCTAAAGCAGGTGCTATTCTGGTGAAAATTTCCTTAAAATAGGATTTTTTTTTTCCTCTAAGTAGCCAAAATGGAGATTGGAATGATCAAGAAATGTGATGGTGGATTTGAATTCAGAAGAGATTGAGCTCTGTTTTCCCAAATCTGCCAGCCCTGGTGTGACACAAACCGAGGAGATTTCTTCCCAAATCTCTGGAATTGTTTTGGGATGCTCTCACGGTGGGAGGGCTCGAGGAAGGACAGATTGAAGGGGTTTTTTCCCTGCTGTAAATGTGTTTTGCAGCCCGTGGTTGTTTTTTATTCCGGGTGATTTATTCTGGGCAGGTCCAGGAGAAGGAACAGTGGCATCCTGTGGAGCTGGAGAAGAATTACAGCCTGGATGGGGCTGGAATCAAATCCCAGGAGGGTTTGGGGTGGCAGGACCATAAAAACCTCCTCATTCCAAGGGCAGGGACACCTCCCCCTGCCCCAGGCTGCTCCAACCTGGAATTAGGTTTAGTTTCACTGTAGGATCACAGAACAGATTCCAGCTGTGGGGTTTGAGGCAGGGGGGTGTCCCTGAATTCCAGGGATGAGCTAAACCCAGAATTCAGCTGCATTGACCTGACCCAAACTCACCTTGAGGGAGGAAAAAGGCAACTCAACGACTCCAGGCTCTTTTCTAGAGGAGTTTGTGGGGATGGTTTATGGCAGGGAAGAGCTGCTGCTTGGAAAAATGGAAATTTCCCCGAGAATCCGTGGCTGCCCCATCCCTGGAAGTGTCCAAGGCCAGGCTGGAGAAACCTGGGACAGTGGGAGGTGTCCCTGGCTGTGGAATGAGAAGGTTTTTAAGATCCTGCCATCCCAAACCCTTCTGGGATTTAATTCCACCCCTAGCAGAGATTCCAGTTCTATTCCCAGAGCAGATCCCATTCAGCCTGTATGAGATTTAAGGTCCCTCCCAACCCAAACCATTCCACAACTCTTCAAATGCCAAAACCAGTTTAAATTAAAAAAAAAAAAAAAGAAAAGAAAAAAATCCTGTTAGATCCAGCCTGAGTTTAAAAACTGAGAAATGGAGGTGTTGGAGTGAGTCAGTCAGCGAGCAATTAGCAATCAATCACTTTAATTAAACACTGCTCTATATACACACGTACATATGTACATCACATACAGCAGTTCAAGCGAGGAGTTGCATCCACAGCCACTCCTGGCAGGAGGAGCTCAAATTCCTCAAAATTCCAGTCCTTTCCTGGTGGCTGGGACAGGCCATGCGTGGGCTGTGGGAGTACCTTACACAAGGCACCTGGATGAGGAGATTGCACAGGTGAAGCAGCTGGAGCCTGGCTCCCAAAAAAAATTAAAATCCTTCTCTCTTGGAGCTTCGCTTGGAAGCTGGAAATAAAACTGACCTTAAAAAAAAAACCAAACACTGCAGCTGGAGCAGCTCGAGGAGTGACTTAAAGCAAAATGAACCAGCACAGCTCATTCTTGACTTAAAAAAAAAAAAAAGAGAAACCCCCCAAGAAAAAAAAAAAAAAAAAAAAAAAAATTATTACTTAAAATCATTTAAGAGGCCTGAGCATGCTGAGTAAGACACTGTTTAGGGTGTGGAATATACAGGAATTAAGTGTGCAAATAGAGACAGGCCCTGCTGCCTGTGTGCACCTGGAGGGGCTCTGCCACTGTGGAACTTTCCCCCCTCTGGAAGGATCAGTGGAGATGACACTGACTCGAGTCACAAAAATGAATTAAAACCCAAGATTGTGCTGTAAATTCGAGGGGGTTCCTGCGCACCGCAGGCCAGAAATAAAATCAATTCAATGCAGTGACCAAGCCAGGAGACATTCAGTCTTGGATGAGGAGCAGAGAGCAGCTTTTCCTTCCCACCCTCTGTCCTGAGCAGGTAAAAAAAAAAAGTTCATTAGCAGGAGAAGTGCTGTGCAAACATCCCTGCTTTTAGTCCCGGGTCAGGCCGGCACTGCCAGGCCTTTTGGCACAACCCCCGTGCTCAGCTCAACCTTTTGGGCTTGCTTTCCTCCCTTCTGCCTTACCCCACCTGCTGTGCTTTTGATTGCAGAGAACTTGCATGATTCAGTTCATTAAATGTGAAATCACCCTTGGGAGTAATTTTTAATTGGGGCTGGGTTTATTGCTAGTGCAGAGCTGGGCCCTCCCTCAGCGCTGGTACTGCCCCGTGTCCTCGGGCACTGCTGCTTTGTCAGGGGAGGCCTCGTCCAGCTCTGCAAAAGATTAATTCAGTATTTCACCTGAATGCATGCTTTAATTGAGATTAAAGGGGATGGGTGTGAGGTTTTCCCCTCAGGAATGCTGTTATTCCATCACCCCCACCTCGGCACCACCCTCAGTGCCACGTCCAGGCCTTCCCTGGGCACCTCCAGGGATGGTGGCTCCACCTTCCAGGGAGTTTCCAATGTTTAACAGCCCTTTCCATGGGGAAATTCCTGCTGCTGTCCACCCTGAGCCTCCCCTGGCCCAGCCTGAGGCTGTTCCCTCTCCTCCTGTCCCTGTTCCCTGGGATAAGATCCCAAATCCCCCCCGGCTGTCCCCTCCTGGCAGGGAGTTGTGCAGAGACAGAAATTCCCCCTGAGCCTCCTTTTCTCCAGGCTGAGCCCCCTCAGCTCCCTCAGGATTCTCCAAACCCTTCCCAGCTCCCTCAGGATCCTCCAAACCCTTCCCAGCTCCATTCCTTTCCCAGCCCCTCAAACTGGGATCCCAGAACTGGACACAGCCCTCTTGGTGTGACCCCACCAGTGCCCAGCTCAGCCCAAGCCACACCTGGATGTGGTTTTTTTGCCTGTCCCACTCTGCTCCTTTTGTATAAAAACAACCAGCAGCTCCAGACTGAGGTGATAACTCAAAAATTCTTTATCAGTGAGGCTTTTCCCAGAGCCTGACAGCTGCCCTTGGATGTCAGCCCTGCTTATTCCCTGGATTTCAGCCAAGGAACAGCCCAGGGAAGCTGGTGCTGTCTGTGATTCCTGCTTTTTTCCCTTGCTTCTCCAGCAGAAAAGAAAGCAGACCCTGAGCTCTGGCTGCCAAGGCTTTGTGGGCAAGACAAAGCAGGAAAAGGAGAGAGGAAGCAGCGGTAAAATAAACATTTCCTTGCATTTTGCTGGAATGCTCTGGAGTGAGGCTTGTGCTGCTCTCCTCCCATCCCAAAGCTGGGGCTCTCTTACCTGGGGAGGGCTTGGGGTACATCCTGTGGAAAAACACCAGCAGGGCGTAGAAGGTAAAGGCCAAGCACCCAAAGATCATCCCACAGACCAGGAAACTGTAGCTGCCCCGATCATGGATAATCTGCAGCGGGATGGGAAATAAAAAAAGGGATCAGACATCACTCAGATTCCTCCTGCATCATCAGGGAGGGCTTTGCTGGCTGATAACTCCAGGCTCAGGCAGCGCCCAGGAGCAGAACTGAGGTTTTGACTTGTAAATTCGGAATTTGTTTTGGGTTTTGCCACCTCCTGGCTACTCACCGAGCCCACCAGCAGCTGCAGCACCATCTCTCCAATGCCAGCTCCAGTCACCAGCACGGTTGTGGCACAACCTGCAAGGAAACAGGACAAGGGGTGGTGGCAGCAGAGGTGGCACAGCCAGCAGGGCCACCCTGTGCTCCTTTAAAGCCTTTCCATGCATCTCATCACACAAAAATCACAAATATTTAATGCATACTCCCACTTAATGTTGAAAACGCCTCTGCAGACCTGCAGTAGTGCAGAAAGGTGAAAGTTAAAGTAAAAAAAAAAAATCAATCTCCTGTCATCTGTCTGTGCTGGCAGAGCTGGTGCTGCCTCTTGATGGAAAGTTTTTTGTTTTTCTGCCTCAGTGCCCTCGAGACAGAGGCTGGCACAGAGCTCCTGGGGGAGCTGGCCAGGCCCTGGGCTCTCCAGCTCAGGTACTCTGGTGATGTTTTCAGAACCATCTCCCTCCAAAGCAGAGTTCCTGCCACTCCCTGAGCTCCCCAAACCAGGAACCAAGGCTGGATACCTGCCTGGGCTCTTTATTCATCAGCAAAACAGAGATTTTGACACTTCCCTGCAATAAACCCGCCTTCAAAAGCAAACCTGAACTTCCAGGCCTCTTGAGGGAGGAGGGAAGGAGCTGAAAAAAAAGGGGATGGGATCCAAAAATGCACCTGGCCAAATGCAGCTCACCTGTGTACTGCAGGATGTCCTCGGTGTAGGCCAGCATGCTGGGGAAGGTGCTGCTGAGGAACAGCCCCAGCGATGCTGTGCCCACAAACAGGAAAACCACGCTGGAGGAGAAAATCAGGAGCAGCAGGAAGGTGATGAGGACCCCGACCTGTGAGCAGCACCCAACAAAAATCAGTCAGAAAAATGCTGAGTGCAACAGGGTCCGGAGTTTGTTTTTAATAGGAAATATTCTGGAAGAGAGAATATGTTTATTTTTAATAGGAAATAGTCTGGAAGAGAAAATATGCTGGGGAAAAAAATAAATCAGTGTTTCAGAAACTGAATGGCCAAAGAAAATCCATCTGGCTTTAAAGAATTTGCTAATTTTCGTTCTATAATTTGGTAATTGAGTCTCAATTTCATTATGTAGAAACTTAAGGTTTTATCTGAAAAAGATACTTTTAAATGCAATAGTACCTTCCACAATATTTGCATGTCTGAATCACTAATAATTCTTTATTCTGCTGAATAAGACTGAATTCACCCTCAGGAATTACAGAATTAACTCTCAATAGTTGCTCAGAAAGCAGCCACAGCATTAAAGCCAAAGAGGCAGCTGCATTTAAATCAACTTTCCCTCACCTCTGGCTTGTCCGGGAAATTACCAAAACCTCTGGGAAATACCCGGGTGATCCAGGGCAGAGTCAGCAGAGGGAGCTCTGATATTCCAGCTCAGGAGAAATCTGGATCCTAAAGAAGCTGAATCCGAGCTGGAATTTGTTATGAGGATGCTGCAATGACTCCAGGAGCTGCTGGATCCTACAACAGCTCCCAGCACTGCACAGGGTTGGTGTCAGCCAGGTGGATTTTTACTCAGAGCATCCCAAAGTCTTCTCCCCACCCACTCCTCCTGTTAGATGGGTGAAATGTGTTATATTATGAAAAAGTAGCCGCCAAAATCCAAAATAAATTGGAAGTTAACTGCGTGCTCGTGCTTTTCCTCCTTGTGAGAGGTGGGATTGGGACCGTCCCCTCCCTGTTTTCCACCATGTCCTCACACAGATCCTCCTTACACATCCCAAAAGGATTCCTGCCCCCTTTCCCAAGGAGTTTTATTAACTTCAGCGACCTTTGCCAGCTGCTGCAGCCTAAGAAGAGAATTTGCAGCGTGATCTGCCTCCCTTTCCCATGGCTATCCCAGGAACTCATTTCCCCGTGGAGACGCTGTGTAAGGTAAATAAAATGGGCACTTTTTCAGTGCCAGCTCTCCTGGTGCTTTCCAGATCCACTGAGGAGCAGGCTCAGGACAGCTGGGCAATCAAGCCTTAAATTGTGGCTACCTGCAGAGTACCTTGCCCACCCTACCTGTGCCAACCCCCCCGGGCATGAGAGCAGCTGCAGCTCCAAACCCATCCACGGAGAGAAAAGAGGGATTCAAGGAATTAACCCCATCCTCACCACGTTGATGAAGACCATGGCGGCTGGCTTCATCCTGTAGGACACGGGGATGGAGATGAGCCTGCCCAGGGTGATGGAGCCCCAGAAGAGGCTGGGCAAGTAGCCGGCCACCTTGTGCACCACGGCCAGCGGCTCCTCCACGGCGTAGCTGTACACGAAGCCCGAGTACTCTCCCTGCAGGAAAAGCCACCCTGTCACCTCCCCGTGGGGACTTCAGAGCCCACCCGTGGTGGAGGCCGTTCCCAAGGGTTTGCAGATCCACCAGCAGCAGCACGTGGGGTTTAATCTGTCCTAAAAGGGCAAAGCTCCACAGCTGTTCCAGGGAAAAGCCAAGCCTGCAGAGATTCTCCCTCCCCGAGGGGCTGCCCGGCCCTCTGGGAGTTCCACACCCTCCAAAGGTCACGTTTAGAGCTCAGGGTGATGTCCAGCCTGAGCCTCCCCTGACACATCCTGTCCCTGTTCCCTGGGATAAGATCCCATATCCCCCCTGGCTGTCCCCTCCTGGCAGGGAGTTGTGCAGAGCCACAAATTCCCCCTGAGCCTCCTTTTCTCCAGGCTGAGCCCCCTCAGCTCTCTCAGGATCCTCCAAACCCTTCCCAGCTCCCTCAGGTTATCCTTGGACATGGAGAGCCTGGGAAATTCCCATACCTGCCTAACCCCTCTCACTATTAACCCCTGAGCCCCTGTGAGTGTCACAGAGCTTTGGAAGGAAAAAACTCCAGAGATTTGGGGAACTGAACTCACCACGATGCCGTCAGTCATGAAGAGAACCAGAGCCCCGGTGATGTGCACGGCGAAATAGGTGAAGGAAGCCCCTTGGAAATTTTTGCTTTGGCAGCAGCTGAACAAGTCCTCGTGACCTGGTGGAGAACAATGCAAAGCAAACTCGACCAGAACGTCCCCCCTGGGCTGGGTGGCTGCCAGCCCTCAGTGGGGTTTGGTTTGTGGGACAGCTGCAGGACAGGCCCAAGCAGGATCCTGAACGTGGGGCACTGCTGAGCTTGGGGGGCTCCACCTCACCTTTACCTTCCTCTGAACCTCCAGAAGGAAATGGGAACAGGTATGGGATCTGCCCACAGCCTGGGATCCTGGTTCTTTGGGATACCTGCTGCCCACACCCCCAAAATCCTGGGCTCTCTACTCCCCAAAATCCTGGGCTCTGCACACCCCAAAATCCTGGGCTCTCCATGTGCCAAAATCCTCGTTCTCCACACCCTGAAATCCTGGGCTCTCCACACCCCTAAATCCTGGGCTCTGCACACCCCAAAATCCTGGGTTCTCCTGCCACTTCTCATACTGCAGCTGCTCGTGCTCCTTTTCCCATTTCGGGGCTCCACACTTCTGGCCCTGCTGTCACAGGCAATAAAAACTCGACCACGGCACTCATGGCCCAAATCCCAAGTCCCAAATCCCCACTCATGGCCCAAATCCCCTCATCCCTGGAGCTCAGGAGAGCTCCCATTCCATGGATAATGGATATTGCACCCAACGAGGCACCTTTGGGAAAGGGGGACACACACAGAGCTTGGCCACATCTCAACTCCTCCTCACCTTCAAGAATTCCCTGAAATTCCCTTTTATTGCCCAGGGGCAAAGCCATCTTTCCAGGAATAACACGGAACACTCCCCATAGTCCTAAGCCATATTTACTTCTGAGATTCACTGTTTATTTACCCAAAGAATTGACTCTGACACTCTGTCCCTCCTGGGTAGGAAAGAACAATGTCACCATTGTCCCCAAGGCAGGGTGCAGCCATGAGCTCAAGAGCAAACTATTGCTGGATTTCACTTTTCCCCTCAAACAAGGGAGGGGAAATCTATTATTTTTTATTCCTTTCCTATAAAAATCAGCGTCTGCAGCACAATGACCACTTTAAAACTGAATAATGAGTAAGAAATGTGACCCAAGACCAGGAGGGAATGAAGGGGCACAACTGCCACGTGTCCCTAAAAGGTTGGGGGGCCCAGGGTTGGCTTTAGGGGGGCTCGGAGAAACATGGAATGGAGAAACACAGCCTGGAGGCCTCATTAGGGCTGGGATACCAATCTCTGTTCAATATTCCATCCAATTTCAGGGCAATTGGGCACGAAATGGATTATTTGGGTATCCCTGGATGAGATCCCTGTGCACACTTTGCCATGTTTTCCCCTCAGACAGCAGTGTTGGATCTCCCTTTACGCTCAGACACGCTCAAAGATGGCTTTTTCTCCCCAAAATCCATAAGAGAGGCACCTCCAGCTCACCTGCAGCTGTGTGGGGTCTCTGGCCAGCAGTGGAGAGCTCGTCCTTGTCCCCAGGCCGTGTCTCCAGGGCCAGCTCATCAGCTGACAGCAGCGGGTGGCTGCTGCCATTGAAGCAGGGGACCATCCTCTCCTTGTAGAGCAGGAAGAACACAGCGATGGGCACCGGCAGCTGGGGAGGGGCCAGAGGGGTGGGTGAGCACCTGAGCGTCCCAAAAACACCCCAAAAACACAGCCCAGCTCCCCCAGCAGCAGCGATTTGAGGCGCTGGTTGCAGATCCCGCAGGGGAGGTGCCTGAAGGGAATTCCGAGAGCAAGGAGAGGTGAGGATGGGACAAGGAGATGCTGAGGGAGGGATGGAGGCTGGGTGGGATAGGAGAGAGGGGAAAAGAGGGGGAAAATTGGGGGGAAAGTCTCCTGATCTGCTGGGGCATCCCCAGGCAGTCCCAGGTTCAGCATTCACCTGGAAACGGGCACAGGGACCCCGAAGCAGCAGCCCTACAAACCCCAAATGTTCTGGTGCCCAACCCTGGGCTGCTCCTGCCCAAAGAGCGGAACCACGGAGCGGCTGCTGCCGGTGGGAGCGGAGCAGTTGGAGCTGGGGCTGGAATTGTGCGGGAGGGAAGAGGGAGCAGCTCCCAGCCATTAGCAGGGGTTGCTCAGCACCTCCTGAGAGAGGAGCCCGCGGTTCCCAGGCCAACAGGGACAGCCCAGTGACCTGCAGCAGCCCTTGGGCACAGCCCGAGCAGGGAGCAGGGACAGCCACAGCTCTGGGATCCTCTGTGCATCCAGGGATGCTCCAGCGCTCCGCCATCCCACCTCAATCCCCGCAGTGCCATCCCTTCCACATTCCTGCTGCTCCTCCACAGCCTGTGGGAATCACTTGAGCGTGTCCTGATGCACAAACCCGGCTCAAACCCACAGCCCGTGGTGCCATCCTACCCCAAAAATACCCACGGGACACTGAGAGGGCTCTGGGAATTCCCAAAATCAGACACATCACGCCCTGGCACACTGATCCCATGGGATGAGCCCAGCACACACCCATGGCTCCGTGGTGCCTCCAATCCCACAGGGAATCGCTCTTTTTTTTCCTGCTGAGGAAAAGAGGGAGGCGAACGAAGCCCTCCCAGCACAGCCCAGCCCAGCGGTGTTTACACTGCAACCAGCTGAGGGAGAAAGCCAGGAAATCCTAAGTGACAGCTCATTCCCTTGTTTTCTACATGTCTGGGAGCAAGTGTGAGCTCCAGCTCCGAATTTCCTGCCTTTTGTTGGCTCGTGGCATGATTTAAATGTATGGAGAATTCCCCCCCTCCCTCACGGCCCGGCCCTCGCGCCTGAATTCATTTATGAGCTCTGCATTGTTCTGGGAACAATGGGAATAGGAACAGTGAGTTCGGTCCCATGGAAGAAAAACGCATTTGCTTGATAGTTCTGATCCTTCCGGAGGTCAGGACCAGATTTCATTCTTCTGAATTGCAGATTTAGCAAAAATATTCCCCCCCTCAGAGGGCCTGGCCCTGCAGATAACGGCCCTGGGCACTCCCAGCCTCGAGGACAAGGCCCCAGTTTGGGATTCCCCAAATCCCAGTCCCACTGGGAGTGTATCCCCGGGGATTTGGGATTCCCCAATTCCCAGCTCTACTGTGGGTCTATCCCTGGGGATTTGGGATTCCCAATTCCCAGTCCCACTGGGGCATATCCCAGGGGATTTGGGATTCCCAATTCCCAGTCCCACTAGGGGTGTATCCCTGCTCTCCACACCCTCACCTTTAAATCCAGCAGGTTCTTTCTGCTTTAACCAAGCTGGGACATTTTTAGGAGGTCCCACTCATGGCTGTGGATGCCCCATCCCATCCTTGACCATCCCTCCTGGACAGCCAGATTTCGGTACCACAACCATTTTCTCCCAGAATTCCTTCCCAGGATATTTTTGCTGCTTTCTAGGGGTGGTTTTTTTTGGTTTTTTTTTTTGGTTTTTTTTGTTTTTTTGGTTTTTTTTGCAGGAATCTTTTCTTTTCCCAAGAGAAAAAGGGACACCAGAGCACCCCCCACCAGGAGCCAAGGAACCAAGCAGAACCCCCAATTCCCAACATCCAGAGCCATTCCCTCCCTCACCTGGCAGCTTTTATCCATCCTCAAAATCTCAAGAAGTCGCTGCATCCCCCAGCTCAGCGTGGGGATACTCCAGCTCCTTCCTTCCCTCCCTCCCGCTCTATTTCGGTCTGTTCCCCCCAGGAATCCAGGATTATTCCCTGCCATTGTATCCCAGGCTCCTTTCGAGCAGCCTGAGCACAATGGAGTGTCCCACACTTCCCCTGGGAAAGCACCTTCCGGACAAACACGTCCCTCTCCGAGGAACATTTCCCTTCATTTCCAGCCCCTTGCAACGGCCTGGGTGATGAAATTTCCGTTCTGTGGGAGAACTGAACTTTAAAACATGGGGGTTTGTTCCAAAATCAGGCTGGAAAGGCAAAAAATTTTTCTCGTCGAGTGAAAGATTTTGGCTGGGAGTGATCCAAGCGCTTTGTTTTGATTATGCTGAGCTGCTTCATTTTCCCAAAGCAAACCCATTTTTGCTTCAAAAACATCGGCACGGCTCCGCTGTCAGCTCTGCACAGAGCGCTTGTGCCAGAGTCAGATTGAGACATTTCCACTCCAAACAAAAGCAAGAGCTTGAAATGAATCATTTCAGCTCGTGCCTTGTCAGAATCCACACAAAAACTGGGTTGGAAATGTGGGATTTGGCAATTTTATAACCAATCTGCTGCTCCTGGTTTCCATTTCTGTTGTTAACTCTTTTCATCCACGTCCCTGGAGGTTTAAAAACCCCTCCCCATCATCTTCCTCTGCTGTTTCCACCTTGAAAAGGGTCAGCAGTTTGGAGCTGAGCTGCTCTCAGCATCTCCCATGGGTTGGGGTGCTTTAAACACGGAATAAAATCAGTTCCCTCTGTGAAAATTTAGGAAAGGCAATCACAGCTCGGCTCAGGAGCCGAGCACATCCAACTACCCACCCTGTGCTTGTTATTTAACCCTTATCCCAAAACCTATCAGTCTCCCAGCCTCCCTTCCACATTCCTGGTGCTCCTCCACAGCCTGTGGGAATCCTGGGAATTCTGTATTCCGCCCACCCGCCCGTGCGTGCGGCACTTGAGCGTGTCCTGATGCACAAACCCGGCTCAAACCCACAGCCCGTGGTGCCATCCTACCCCAAAAATACCCACGGGACACTGAGAGGGCTCTGGGAATTCCCCTCCCAAAATCAGACTCATCATCGAGTTCAAAGCAGGTGTTAAACTCTGCTTCCAAACCGAATCGGTTTGCTCGGGATCCGCTGGCTCTGGAGTAATTAAAAGCACATTTCCCATGGCACAGGCAGAGCTGGAGGTAATTAAAGCTGCCTCTCGTCCCAGGCTGGGCCTTTTTTGGGTAACTCTGCCCAGAAACTCATCCCAGCACCTGCCCGAGCTCCTCTCACAGGGAGCTTGGAGGGCCTGAAAACCCCTGGATGGGGGAAAATGGGGGTGTTTTAATAATTGAATAAATGGAGAGAGCCCAAGGAAAGGAACTGCAGCTCCCTTTGCCTGGTGCTGGTGGAGGGGTGGCAAACCAAGGGCTGCTTTGGTGGCCAGGGACAGAAGGGGAATTTTCTCTCTCAGGCTCTGAGAGCTGAATTCCAGAGGGAAAGAGCTGCCAGGCAGGATCACCCATTTTACTGCTCCTCAGGTGGGCAAAAGGGACACCAGATCCCTCATCTCCCCCTCAAAGGAAGGATTTTACACCTGCTGTGACCTCCAGGGAAAATAATAAATAGAGAGATCACTTCTGTCCCATCATCCAGGCACTTTCCTGGGAATATTCCTACAAATCCTCTCCTGCCAGGCCATCCCCAGCTGAGCATGAAGGAAAAACTCTGGATCTGAGCAGAGTTTGCTGGTCCAGCTCCTGCCTGGGAGCTGCTGGAGGTACCAACTGCTCCCAGAGAGCTCGGACAAATCCCAGAATCAATCCCAGCACATCCAGCGCTGAACCGCCCCGATAAAAACAGGATTTGGCAACAAATGACCCTTCCCTTGTGCCTCACCCCATTACCAGGACCCCCCAACACCCCAAACCCTGCAAACCCAGGGAGCAGCAGTGCCCCCAGCACTCACATTGATGAGGGCCATGATCCAGAAGGCGTAGGACACCCGTGTCACCACCATGCCCTTCATGGGCAGGTCGTAGTGGGACAGGTTGCCGGGGTGGTGCGGCACCAGGGACTTGCGGATGTGGGGCAGGTTGCTGGAGGCGTTGGCCGTGCCGTTGGCCAGGATGCAGTTGGTGTCCGACAGGAAGGGGTCGGCGATCAGGGGGCTCAGCAGCGCCCCGAAACCCACGAAGAAGTGCAGGGCCTGCAAGAGGTGACACACCGGAGCAGGAGGGTGGCAGAGCCCCCCAGCTCCTCCTCCTCATTGGAATCGCAGAATTAATTAAGTTGGAAAAGAGTTTTGGGGTTATTGAGTCCAACTTGTGACCTGACACTACTTTGTCACCAGTGGTGCCACTTTCCTCAGACACCTCCAGGAATGGTGATGCCACCGTCCCAAAGCCCAACCACCCTTTCTGGGAGGAAATTCCTCCTAAAGTCCATCCTAAACCTGCCCAGGGTGGTGAGGGCCTCACAGTGCCACAGCCAGGCTTTCCTCAGACACCTCCAGGGATGGTGATGCCACCCTCCCAATGCCAACCGTTTCTGGGAGGAAATTCCTCCTGAATTCCATCCTAAACCTGCCCAGGGTGGTGAGGGCCCCGCTCTCACCTGCAGGAAGATGGCAGAGTCCTTCTGGTAGATCTTGACCAGCTGCATGTTGGAGATGGTGTCGATGCAGCCCATGGCCAGCCCGGCCACGGCCATGACCACGGCCAGCACCACCACGTTGTGGCACAGCGGGATGATGGCGAACACCAGCGAGATGGCCAGGGATGAGGCGAACAGGGCCAGCAGGGACTGGGCCAGCCTGGGCCGGGGAGAGGCAGGACAGAATCAGTGCCACCACCAGAGCCACCCCCACCTCCTGTTCCCAGCCCTGGGAATTGCAGCAGCCCCAGATTTTCTGGTGAGAGGAGGGAGATGCTCCACACCCCGGTGTCACCCACCCCTGCAGCCAGCCCGGGGCGCTGTCGCCTCCTGCCTGGAGGGTGATGCCTCCAAGAGGCAGATTTTCCACCCAGCTCTTGACGAGAAGAGCACTGCCCTCTCTGTGCCCTGTTCTGGCAGCGCCAGCCCTGCTGCCGGAGCTGGGATCTGTCCCCTCTGAGAGCTGGGATCTGTCCTTTTCCAGAGCTGGGATGTGTCCCCTCGCAGAGCTGGGATCTGTCCCCTCCCAAGGCTGGGATCTGTCCCTTTCCAGAGCTGGGATCTGTCCCCTCCCAGAGCTGGGATGTGTCCCCTCGCAGAGCTGGGATCTGTCCCCTCGCAGAGCTGGGATCTGTCCCTTCCCAGAGCTGGGATCTGTCCCCTCGCAGGGCTGGGATGTGTCCCCTCGCAGAGCTGGGATCTGTCCCTTCCCAGCGCTGGGAGCTGTCCCCTCCCGGCCCTGGCAGCGAACAGCGCCCGGGCTGGCACCGCGCGGCCCCGGGGCTGCCAAGAGGGAAGGCAGGCAGGAAGGAAGGAGGGAAGGAGGGAAGGAGGGAGGGAAGCAGGGAGCAGACAGCGAAGCTCTGCAGAGAGCAGAGAGATGGGGCTGGAAAGGCACGGCGGTGGCACCGGCAGGTCCCTGCCGCAGCCCTGGGTGGTGGCAACTGCTAATTAGCAGTAATTGGGGGATGAGGGTCTGAGCAGCGCCCGGGGACATCCTCAGCAAGGAAATCCCCCCATCCCTGCTCCTCACCCCCAGCCAGGCTGGAGAAGGCGCTGAGGAGGAGGAGGAGGATGGAGGAGACCCAGCTGCCAACCCTCCTGCCCTGCCAGGACAGCCTGGCCATGGCTTTGTCACTGCCCTGGCCATGTCACTGCCCCAGGGCCATGTCACTGCCCTGACCATGTCACTGTCCTGACCATGTCATAGCCCTGGCCTGTCACCAACCCTGGCCATGTCATAGCCCTGGCCATGTCAC
>VWZP01000986.1:30240-40899 GCA_013396995.1 Dicaeum eximium | reverse complement strand
CAGAGCTGGGATCTGTCCCCTCCCGGCCCTGGCAGCGAACAGCGCCCGGGCTGGCACCGCGCGGCCCCGGGGCTGCCAAGAGGGAAGGCAGGCAGGAAGGAAGGAGGGAAGGAGGGAAGGAGGGAGGGAAGCAGGGAGCAGACAGCGAAGCTCTGCAGAGAGCAGAGAGATGGGGCTGGAAAGGCACGGCGGGGGCACCCGCAGGGCCCTGCNCCCTGCCGCAGCCCTGGGTGGTGGCAACTGCTAATTAGCAGTAATTGGGGGATGAGGGTCTGAGCAGCGCCCGGGGACATCCTCAGCAAGGAAATCCCCCCATCCCTGCTCCTCACCCCCAGCCAGGCTGGAGAAGGCGCTGAGGAGGAGGAGGAGGATGGAGGAGACCCAGCTGCCAACCCTCCTGCCCTGCCAGGACAGCCTGGCCATGGCTTTGTCACTGCCCTGGCCATGTCACTGCCCCAGGGCCGTGTCACTGTCCTGACCATGTCACTGTCCTGACCATGTCATAGCCCTGGCCTGTCACCAACCCTGGCCATGTCATAGCCCTGGCCATGTCACNNNNCCCTGGCCTGTCACCAACCCTGGCCTTGTCTCCAACTCTGCCCATGTCATAGCCCTGGCCTGTCACCAACCCTGGCCATGTCATAGCCCTGGCCATGTCACTGCCCCCATCCATCTGCAGCCCCACAGTGGCCTGGCCCTCCACGTTCTGCTTGCCACTCCCACTGGAGCAAACAGGCCAAGGGCAGCTCCTGCACCCTCCTGCACCTCTCGGTCCTTGTGGCCGTGCCAGAGCCTCCCAGNCGGCAGGAAAAGCGCCTGGCAAATGAGAGAGGAGCAGCTCCGAGGCTGGAGAGCCGAGGCTGCTCCCTCCAGGGTGCAGAGCAGCGAGGCTGGAGGCAGAGGCACCAGCAGCTGCTGAATCCGAAGCCGGGAGCGATGGGAAAACCTCCCAGAGCATTCCCAAAACGCCTCCTGTGCAGAACTGCCCCGCCTGGCTGGGAGCAGGCTCATCACCAGCGCGAAACACTGACTGGGGGTTGTTATGTCCTTAATGAGCGTGAAAAATGTCACCCCGGGTAACAATTCCTGCCTCCAGCCGTGGGTTAGCAACACAATTGTACCCCCTGGAAATGCCACCGGGCCAGGGTGGCACCAGCCCTGCTGGCCCTGGCGTGAGGGGGCACTGAGGAATTGCTGCTGCCAGTGCCAGGCCCCCAGCTAGAATTGGGGACTCAGCTCAGCACCGCGTGAGTTCCTGAGACACAAAACCCTTGGGAAGCACCCAAAAGGAGGCACCCTGTGAATTTGGCGTGTCCTGAGGATGCCAAACCCCTTCAAAGGGCTGGAAAAGCAGCCCTGATGTCACAGCCTGGTCTCTGTGTCCCCAGCACAGCTCTGGCACAGGGTGTGAAACGAGTCTTGCGATGCCCCAAATTTCATTTCAGAGCACCCAGAGCACGCCCTGGCTCCATCAGAGGCCCGCAGAGAGGTTTGGGCTGAGCTCCGTAGGATCAGGATGGGCAATTCCAGAGGCAGTCCTGCAGCCCCAGGCAGCAAATCTTCCCCTCTCCCTCCCACACGGATTTAGGAGCTCCCCCCTCACTGTTCCCATTGCAGCAGGATCTCTTCAGCTCCCGGCACAGCTTTGGTTTTTTTTTTTCCCCACCTCAGGGAGCGTTTTCCAAATCCCTCACATCAAGAAGAAAAATGATAATCAGGCCAACTCAGACTTGCAAAACTGATCATTAAAACCTCACAGGCCCGAGGGGATGAGGTGAGGATGTGGAGGAGGTGAGGATTATCCCACAGCAGCCTCCTGGTCCCCCGGGCTCCTGCAGGGAGCAGGGCCAGGCTCGGGGAGTTTTGTGTCCCCAGGGAGCTCATCCCGTGCTGCTCTCTGAGCAACAAAAGGTGCCAGTGACGAGTGAAATGTCCTGAGGGCTCCAGAAACCTCCAGGAGATGGGGACAGGGACAGAACAGGGAGCTGGTGCTGTGAAAGGAGAATAAAAGGGTCCCATCTCCTGAGCCCTGCAGGAATGGGGTGGATCACACTGACAGGAGCCAGCCCAGGGCTGCCCCAAACCCTGGGAGCAAAAGCAAATTTTCAACAAGACCCAAAAATGCCGTTTCTGAATTAAAAAAAAAATCCCAGCACCAATCTGGGGCACTCTGGTGCTTCTGTCAGCAGCATGTGCAGGATTTCAACCTCACAATTCAAGCCTGAAATGCAACAAAACGGGGAAGGAAAGTGAAATGCAGGTGCACAGAGCTCCCCCCTGGAGCTGGCAGTGCCAGGAGTGGGAATTTCCCCAAAATTTCACCTCTCCCTCGTGTCTGAGCCCAGGCTGGTCCTCCCAGCCCTCCCATCCCATCGCTGGGGCTGTTCCTGCAGCCCCACACCCAACAGGGGCTCCTGGGGATCTTCCCCAGGTGATCCAGGCAGGAGGAGGAGCTCAGGGCTCCTTGGGGGGCTCTCTGTGCTCCTGGAGCCCCCCCAGCAGCGCCGGGGGCTGAGGAGGGCTCAGGTCTGCAGAGGGAGGCAGAGCCCCTGGGAAAAGCTGCATTTCCTGGGGCAGAACTCGTCACACATCCCAGCAAACCCCGGGGA
The DNA here is from genome assembly GCA_013396995.1 of Dicaeum eximium. Taxonomy (NCBI): domain Eukaryota; kingdom Metazoa; phylum Chordata; class Aves; order Passeriformes; family Dicaeidae; genus Dicaeum; species Dicaeum eximium. The sequence continues at coordinate 38,290 of VWZP01000986.1, read as the reverse complement.
GCAGCAGCCTGAGGTGAACCTGAGAGCTCAACCCGCATTTCCCGGCGGGCTGCTCCCCCAGCTCGGCTCTGCACCCCCAAAAGCTCCGGGAAGGGAGCAGCAGCAGTCCCAGGACTCCAGGACAGGGCAGCAGCGTGGCTCCTCCATCCCTCGGGGAGCCCGGCAGTGACAAACTTTGTATTTCCGTGAAATCTTGCACCAGAGGGAATTGTGGAGCTGGGTCATGCTGAAGGGACAGAGCAGCACTAAAATCCCTCCTGCCAGTGCTCCAGAGCAGGGAGCAGCACCCAGCAGCTTCTCTGGAGACCGGAGGAGCTGGGTTTGGGTGCCACTACCCATTCCTGCCCCAGAGCCTGGCCCTGCTGTCCCTCATGGGTCCCCCAGACCGATTTATTCCAAAGGAAGCAGCAAAGTCGGCGTCCCTCAGGCACCAGGAGCCACGCTCAGCTCGCAGCCAGACTCCAGGGATGCTCCACAGCAGCTTCCCATCTCCTAACTGGAAAAGATGACCTGCCCAGTGCTCCTCCCTGCCTGGCAGCAAGGCCTGGAGGGCAGCGTAATTTGATTTATAAAGCCTTGGCAGGACAGCTCAATCCATCCATCCCTGAAGAAGGGGTTGTACCGGAGCTTCTGGAGCCTGAACAATTATTATTCCCACACATTTGGAGGCTGCAAGGCTCTGAGTAACGCCCCCCCCACAACACTCACAAGCTCCAAATATCCCAAATATTCCCTCCTGCCTGCCTGGCAGGGCTGTCAGTCCCCAGTGGGGATCACAGGCACTCCACAATTCCCCTTTTCTCCAAAATCCCAAACACATCCTGGTTCACAACCAGCACCAAACACACTCTTTCCCCCGAAGCGCAGATGCAGAATGAAAAATCTGGGAGTCTCCAAGCACAAAAGCCCCGATGGGTTTTGTGTCCCCAAGAGCCGGAGCTTTGGGGAGGAGCTGCCAGCAGGAATTCTGCGTTTTCCTTCCCTGCTCCTCCAAACATATGCGAGGCAGCCCGGGGGCTGGCAGAGGCTCTGCTGCTGACCCAGCACTGCCGGAGCTGTGGCAGAGCCGCAGCGAGGTCCCCGCGCGCTGTCCCCAAATCCCCCGCGCCCCACTTGTCCCCCCCAACCCCGGGCACAACCTCCGGGCACCGGGACAGCTCCGTGTGCCACGGTGGCGATTCACAGCTGCTCCAACACCTTCTCCATCAGCCTCAATTCACAGCTATTTAACACCAAGCGGTTTTAAAGGAGGTTTTTAAGGGATTCCTGGGAATTTTCCCATCTCCACTCCAGCCCCACTCGCGGTGCGTGGATCTCTCACACACACACGGAGCTGGCACGTTACATCACCGCCCCGAGAACCGGGGTGGCGACAACGTAAACAATCAGCTGATCCTCGGAGCTGTCACCAAGCCCCAAATCAAATGCCTCCCTGGCAATCTTCAGCCTTGAGCCAGCCCGGGTTATTTATTTCAACACATCCTGGACACGAGGCTTGCTGCCAATCCCTGTTTGGGTCTCTCAGCGGACCCTCAAGGTCCCCGCTGACCCCCCGAGCCCCTGGCCTGGTGTCCCCCCCCTCATCCACACCACCAGGACCACTCGCATCCCTCCACGTGTTCACCCAAACTCCTGGAAATCGCGGCACTGCCACCATTTCCGACGCCGAGGTTCTTAAAACACACTTCCAAAAATATTTGTTGGCGATAAACAACCAAGGTTAGGGAAAGGAAAAAAAAAAAAATTAAAAAAAAAACCCAACAAAACCCTCGCGGGAAGTTCTGGCTGGAACTTCACGCTGAGGATGTCGCTGCTCGGAGCTCCGGGGAGCGGCGGCTCCGCTCCAAGGGGATGGAACCGCACCGGGAGCGGAGCGGCGGCCGCCCGAGGGAGGGAACCGAGGGGGCTGCGGACCCTCCGCGACGGCCCCCGCGCTCGCTTCCACCGGGGAATGGTTTTCCCACGCAGCATCCCGGCTCAGCCCCGCAGTCCCGGCTCAGCCCCGCAGTCCCGGCTCCAAGGGGCGGCCGGCGCTGCCCACCCGCGAGCCGGGGTAAAGGAGGCGGCTCTGCGGGGAGCTGAACCCCCCGAGGAAGCAGCGCGGAGTTTGCCAGGCTCTTACGTCCTCTTGAAGACCCCTCCGAGGCAGCTGCCGATCAGGAGGCAGAACTGCTGCGAGAAGAAGACCCAGGTGATCTGCGAGAGCGAGCTCTGGGTCTGGCAGCGCAGGTCCAGCAGCGTGGGCCCCAGGAAGGCGATGCAGAGGCCGAAGCTGAAGAAGACGCTCCAGTAGGTGAGGGTGGGCTGCAGGTTCCTCCGGAACCGCGCCGACACCCGCTCGTCCCACCACCACCACATGGTGCGCGGCGGCGGCGGCGCGGGGCGGCCCCGCTGCTGGAGCTCCGGCGCTGGGCTCCGGCCCCGCCGCCGCCCCGCTGCCGTGCCCGGCCCCGCTCCTCCTTTGCGGGATGTGGCTCCCGAGCCCGCCGCGCCGGGCGCTGGCTCCGCCTCCGGGGCCGGGCGGAGCGGGGCCCCTCTCCATCCCCGCCGCCCCCGGAGCCGCCCCGCCGGACCCCGGCGCATCCCTCGGGCGCTGGAAGCGGCGCCGTGTGTCCCCCATCATCCTCATCCTCATCATCCTCCTCATCCTCCTCATCTTCTCCCCTCCCAGTTCCCCCCCACGGGGGTCGCGTCATCCTCCCAAAAGTGGGGCGACCTGGTCCGCGCCCCCCCGGCACGGCAGCACAACCACAGCGGCTACGACCGATGGAGCAGCACAGCCGAGGCAGGAAACCCAGAATTCCCCCTTTTTTCCCTGCTGACAGCCCTCCCCGCGGTCCCCCGTGGCCGTGGAAAGGTGCCACCGCGCCAGACAAACGCAATTAAAGTTGCCCCTTCCCTGGGTAAGGCAGCACAAGCTGCCTCGGGGCGGGGGGAGGGCGCAGGTTTTAAAGCCGGAGCGGTTGATGCTTACGCAAAAGGTCTTCTCTAGAGGATGGGTTTATAAATATTTCACCTACTTTAGCTGGGGAAGGCTGGCAATTTTTAGAACGCTCTTTCCAGGCAGAGCAGAGCCGGTGGAGCTCGGCCATGACGGAGCGCTGGCTGCAGGTGCTCGGGAGCTCGCCCGTCCGGTGACCCGTGCCTCTGGAATGCCGCTCCGGGGCCGCAGGTGCTCATTACCACCTGGCCAGAGCTTAATGTTTAGCCAAGCCCAAATTGCACCCCAGCCCTTGTTCCTCCGTGCCATCCTGCCCACAGGACGCCACCGCGGGGGACAAAGGGACGCTGACAGCGAGGGAGCGGCGATAACCGCGGCCCAACCCCCCCAAAGTGCCCCAAACTCGGGGCTCCTGCGGCTGGAGCCATTAAACAATCAAGGAGCAGCCGAAGCGCCCGCAGGGCCGGGAGCGGTGTCCTCATCCTGCGTGACTGATGGGGACAGCGAGGGCCAGGCGGGAGCGAGGCTCAGGGACAGGGGATGAGTCAACCCCACCGGCGGAAATCGGGTTTTGTCATTAGGGATCAGACACCTCCCAAACCAGCCGGGATGGGGACGCTGAGCCACAGCCTGAGGCTCTCCCAGCCGGGCCAAAACTCGATTTGAGGCCGCGCTGCTGCAGCAGCCTCTGCTTCCCTTCCCCTCTGCCAGGACCGGGCTGACAAAGCCTCTCCATCCCAGGCTGCTGGGAAAGGCAGCCAGGAGCAGCGCTGCACCCACCTGGGCATGTTCCCGTGTCAGCTGCTCCAGGTGAGCCTGGCTGGCTGATCTTTTCCAGCCCAAACAGTTCCATCATTCTGAGATCTCCCTTTTCCCATCCATCTCCCTGCGGATGGAGCTGATGGAAGAGCTGATCCTCATCTCCCACGCTCTAGGGGCTCTGCCCAAAAAAACCAACCGATAAAGCTTTCCCTGGGCCACATTCTGGATCTTTATCTGGAGATAAAGGAGATCCAGGGAGCTGGGAGACCTGAACTCGCTGCTCCATGCCCCTCTCTGGATAGGATCAGCTCTCCAGGTCTTGAATTCCCAACCCTAAAATGGCTCAGCAATGCCCTCCCCACCTCTGCAGCTCCTCTGCGCCACCCCAGACACAAAGGCGGCATCCAGAGGTGACAAATATCGACCCAACCCTGACCCACGGCCACGCCGAGTGACCTGGATGCTCCCGGGAATATCAGGCCCTTCCATCAGGGCTGACACAAATCATGCAGGATCCGCTTGCAAATAAGCCCCGAGGCGTGGGTGGGTTTAGTCAGCACAAGAACACACAGATCCCTCCTGGTTCCACAGAAATGCAGCTCCTCTCCCTGGAGGGAGCTCATCAAAATGCGAGCCACAGGGCTCCGAGGAGATGCAAGCCCCAAATTAGCTCCACGAGGAGGCACTTCCAGGCTGTTTTCCAAACTGGAATCGATGTTGTGCTTGCTCTGAATTAAAACACCCCCAGTTCTGCACTTGCTGCAGGCTGCAGAGTGAAACCATGAATGAAGGGAGGGCAGAGCTGCAGCCACGGCATCCCTGGAGAGCGCCAGGGCTGCTCCAAAAGGTCCAAGTGGCCTTTGGGAAACACCTTCCTTTAGTTTTTCCATGCCCTCGCACATTCCTGGGGCAGACAGGATTTTTTTACGTCTATAAATCAATCTTTTCAACCAGAGGAGCAATTTTTTATCGTGCTGGGTGCTGCTTGCAGTGACTGCAGAGCTCCAAGCCCGATTTGTTGTGCTGTTGGAATCACCTCTCTAAGCCCAGGCTCAACACAGTGGGGAAATCCAGCTCTAAAAATAAATTTCCTAAGGGTTTCCTTGGGGTGGAACCACCTGAGGCCCCACAGGACAGCAGAGTCCTGGAGCTCCTCCAAGGCTGTCCCCAATGTTTGGGTTGGCAGCTTGGCCAAGGACTTGGAGCTCGGATGTTGGTGAAGTTTTCCCTGTCCCTCTTTAGGGCAAACTGGGGCTGAGAGACCCCTAAAACCCCACGAGTTACCCCAGCAGCCACGTGGGATGGCCCCAGGAGCTCCGTGTGCATTTGGAGATGAGACCAGCCAAAAATCCCAGCACCACCCAAAGCTTGGGCTGACAAGAAAATAACTCTGAACCACTGAACCTGGCTGAGAAAACCCTGAGCACACAGAGAAAACTCCACGGCTGAGGGGCTGGAAAGATGCTCAGCAGCGCAGACAGAGAGAGGCAGCGTTCACCTCGTCTGTTTTGGGGTCAGCAGCTCCTAAAAGGGCCGGTTTGGGGAGCTTGGCTTCAATTCTAGGTCAAACACGAGCCCGAAATCGTGGCGCGGTGGTGGCAGAGCTCGTCACGCCCGTCTGGGAGGAGGAAGCGCTGAAACAACTCCCGCAGCCGCTCCCTGGAGCTGCCACCCCGCAGCTTCCTCCTTCCCGGCCCTAAACCCGTGCCAGGGAGGGCAGCTGGCACGGGGCAGCCAGGCTGAGCCGTGGGACATTTAGGATTCTTGTAGGACTTAACTCGTGTGATCAAGCAGAAGTTGTTCATTGTTTACATTACATACATATTTATGGATTTTTAAAACCATTATATACGTTGAGTACACAATTTTTGATGTGTGTCTTTGCTTTGTTTACACATTTTGTGTGTGTTTTTCACATTTCCTGGGATTAGCTGCAGTCTAGGTGCTTCACAGCTCTCTGCCATTTCGTTTTTGTGCTCTTGGTATTCGGTTTCTCAGCCTCTTCTTTCCTAATTTAGTACAATTTAGGTTTCAGTAGCTTTGATGAATTCTTGAGGCTTTGATAAGAAACTTAAAATTAGGCTGCCTGGTGCCCACAGTGGCCTAAACCTTGCACACATTTTGCTACACCGAGCCTCCCAAAAACGCAGCGGGGACGAAAGCACACCCGAACCATCCCGCTGAGGGCAGCGGGTGTCACACGAGACACCCTGCAGCGCCCCAGAGGGGCTCTCGGGATGTTTGGGAACATCTGGAGGGCAGGAGGGGGCTGGGGGTGCCGGGCAGCATTCCCGGGGTGCGGAGCCGGCGGTGCCAGGTGCAGGAATGGGGGTGGCAAATGGAGGAACTGGTTTGGCAAACAGCTCCGGGAGCCGGGACCTGCCCTGGGCAGCAGCCCCGGGATGTGACTCAGGCTGGGCGGGGGCGGGGAGGGACGGAACCGGCCCCTGTCCCCTGTCCCCTGTCCCTTGTTCCCTGTCGCCTGTCCCCTGTCCCCTTCCCAAACCCGGCATCACCACCGGCTCCGGCCCCAAAGACCCCACAAAGACCCCACAGATCCTCCCCAGCCCCGTCTGGCTCCTCCCGTCTCCCCGCGGGGCTGGGGGATGCGGATTCCCTCCAGCAGGAATATCCCAAGGGTGCAGAGCTGAGATCCCTGATCCAGCGGGATTTCACCGCTGGATTTGTGGGAAAAGGGCTCTCTTGTCCCTTCCCCTGCTTGCCCTGCAAGCCTGGGCTGGGCCTGGCAGCTTTGGCCTTTATTTGCCCGATAGAGTTGTGCCAATATTTATTCAGGGCTTTGGGATCTTTTCAAAGGACACCAGGGACGTTTTCCCTGGCGCTCCCAGCTCTGGGGTTTCCCTGCAAAGTTCCTTTTGTGCCCCTCGGAAAGCTCAGAATTCCAGCAGGGAAAGGGTCCAGGGATTCCTGCTCAGAATTCCAGCAGGGAAAGGGTCCTGAAGCTGCAGGGAAAGCAGCGGTGGGGATGAAGGACGGAGGTGGAAGGGCAGGGAATGCCCTGGAGCAGCTCACCCGTCCCAGGTTCTGCGCTCCTGGCACTTCCCACCTTCCTTTGGCTCAAAAAAAAAAAACAAACCCAAAAAACCCCCCCCAAAACCCAACAAACAAAACAAAACAAAAAAAAAAACCCCAAAAACCAAACCCCAGATCCTTCTCCTATCAAAATAAAAAAAAAAAGAGGAAAAATTATCTCCTGTACAAACCCATCCTGTATTCCATAAATTTTATTGTCCAGTCTTTGGAGAATTCACAGTCCAACAGATCAGATGGAAAAACCCAAACAAAACACTGGAAAACCTTGGGAAAATGCTCTTTAACTCCTTTTTTTCCCCCTCTCTCTCTTTGTGTGTAAGGAGAGAAAATAGGAGCACAAAATCATCCAGGTCACATTTGAAATAGAAAAATTGGAATATTCTTATGAAATACAGCCAAGAGACCGACAGATGGATAAAACCCTTTATTATTTTATATTTTTTTTGTACCTTTCCATTTATTCCAGAAAAACTTTCTCTCTCTCTATATATATATATAAAAAATCATTACTTCTTTCGGAATAAATCTTTCAAATCATTTATTTTAAAATTTGTCTTTCGTTTGTACAGCACTAGTTAAATACATTTATTATCAGTCTTCTGCCAACAAATCACCCCAGAGAACATTCACAGTTTGGGGATCCATCCTGGCCACTTCCTTCGGTTTTTCCTGCTGGAGGACAAGCAGGATGCTGAGGATGGAGGAAGGCAATGAGGAAATGTGGATTTTTTCCTTGTTTCTGCTCAGACATGGCTCACAGGGACATCCAAAACCCAGTTTTACACAATCTGAGTGTACAGATGTGCAGCACAGCTGGAGCAGCCGGAGATCAGGTGGAAAAACCCAAACAAAACTTTGGAAAACCTTGGGAAAACGCCCTTTAATTCCATTTTTTTCATCTTGTGTGTAAGTAAGAAGGGAAAAAAATTTAAAAAAAAAAAAAGCGCTGATTTTGTCCTGAATCTCCAAATCCAAATGAGTTTTGTTGTTGGAATTCTCCACATGGATCTGGCTGGGCCAGGAAAGTCAGATCCATGTGGGAACGCAGGGATGGGATGGGATGGAACAGCTCTGCCTCCAAATGTTGTTGTTGTTGTCCCAAACCCTGACCTCGCTCTGCACATGGATTTATTTCCATTCCTCTACCCAACCACCAGCTGGGGAGACAAAAGAATACCAGGAATACGGCTTTTCCTAAGGGCACAGCCAAAAAAAAAAAAAATCCTGCTTTCTGGTTTAAAAAAAAAAAAAAAAAAAAAAAAAAAAAAAAAAAGGGAAAAAAAAAAAAAAAAA
>VWZP01000986.1:10189-25363 GCA_013396995.1 Dicaeum eximium | reverse complement strand
CGGGAGAGAGCACCCATGTGCCCCAGGGCTGGCACTGCCAGCAAGGAGCCTCTCCCCCTGACACCTGTGCCAGCCTGGAGGGGGCTGCAGGCAGCTTCTGTCCGTGCCAGCTGACCCCTGCCCACCCCTGCCCATCCCTGTTCCCTCCTTCCCACAGCATCCCACCTCATCCCACCCCATCCCTGTTCATTCCTGCTCGCCTCATCCCATCCTATTCATTCCCATGCACCCCATCCCATCCCATCCTTGTTCATCCCTCCCCTGCTACCCCGTCCATCCCATCCCACCCCTTTTCATTTCTGCCCATNAAAGCGCGGGGACACCCCGGGATTGGCGGGGGACAAACCCCGCGCGTGGGGCTGCGGGAGCGGGGAGCAGCTCCCGGAGACGGAGCGGCTCCCACCGGGAGGAGCCGAGCCCCGAGTCCCCGGGGATGGGGAAAACAGCTCCGGGAGAGCTCTGGGGACAGGGAAATCTGGTCTGGGAGAGCTCCAGGGACAAGGAAATTGCATTGGGAGAGCTCCAGGGACCGAGAAACAGCTCTGGGAGAGCTCCAGGGACAAGGAAACTGCACTGGGAGAGCTCCAGGGATGGGGAAACCTGGTCTGGGAGAGCCCTGGGGACAGGGAAATCTGCACTGGGAGAGCCCCGGGGACAGGGAAACCTGGTCTGGGAGAGCTCCAGGGACAGGGAAAACTGCCCTGGGAGAGCCTTGGGGACAGGGAAACTGCTCTGGGGACATAGAAAACTGCCCTGGGAGAGCTCCAGGGACATAGAAAACTGCCCTGGGAGAGCCCCCCACCCTCTGCTGTAGCCAGCACCGTGAGGATGAGGATGGAAATGCCCGAGCCCGTCCCGCAGAGCCCGGGCAGCTCCCGGGCAGCTCCGAGCCTCACCACATGTCGATGGGCGTGGAGTACTCGGTGGAGCCCAGCAGGACGTCGGGGGGCCGGTACCAGAGCGTCACCACCTCGTTGGAATAGGTTTTTGTTGGGACCGACTTGGCCCTGGCTAATCCTGAGGGCAGAAGGGACACACATCAAGGAGCTGCCCCTTTTTCCCTAATCCTGCATCGTCCCTGGGGGGCTTCACCTACCAAAATCAGCCAGCTTGAGCTCCCCTCGCTCGTTGATGAGAAGGTTCTGGGGTTTGAGGTCCCGGTGCAGGATTTTCCTGCCGTGGCAATAAGCCAGGCCACGGAGCAGCTGGAACATGAAGATCTGTGGGGAGGAGGAGGGGGCTGCATTTAGGACTAAAAATCAACCTGCCTCGAGGAATCTCAGTGCCGGGGGCAGGAAAGACCCCTCGGAGCTGTGCTGGGTTGGGAAATGCTGCAGGGAAAAAGGGGATGAGAGACATGTGCATGTGCAGTGATTTTATTTAGGGTGGCAGTGCCCAGGGAAAGGCTGGGGGAGCCTCAGGAAGGACAAAGGAAGCAGGAACTGAGGGGTGAAGGGATCTCCAGCCTCTCCCAGCCCCAAAACACCCCCAGCCAGGATGAGGGGTCCCGGGCTCACCCCTCACCTTCACATTGTGCACGCTCATCAGGTTCCCGCAGTTCTCCAGGTACTGCTTGAGGTCGTTGTCCTGCAGCGGGAAGGACACGTCAGTCTGTCCCACCCCTGTCCCCTCAGCGTCCCCCCAGCCCCCAGAGAAGCTCCCAGACCCACCAGGTACTCGAAGACGAGGGTGAGGGAGCGCTCGGTGTGGATGATGTCGTGCAGGGTGACGATGTTGGCGTGTTTGAGGTTCTTCAGCAGCGACACTGCGGGGACAGCGGGGTTGGGGCGGCGGGACCCGGGGCTGAGCGGGGCACAGCCATCCCAAATCCTCCTGGGGCCCTGGGGACGCCCCTCCCGGCCTCACCTTCCCGGATGGCCGTGCAAGGAGCCCCCTCCTCGTGCTCCAGGCGGATTTCCTTCAGCGCCACCAGGTTTTCCGTCAGCTTGCTGCGGCCCTTGAACACCGTGGCGTAGGTGCCCTGGCAGGGACAGGGGACAAAGGCCATTTGCCAGGGTGGCACAGCACTGGTGTCCCCAAAACATTCAGAGGAAGGACCATTTGAGGTGACAGCACCGGGTCTGAACTCCACAAGAAAGACGTGGTCCAAAAATTTCTGGATATTGAATATTTTTGTCCTTTGCACTTTGAGCTGCCCTTTGAATTTCGTTTAATTCCTTACAGGGGTGCCACAGACTACTCACCTCTCCCAGTTTGTCCAGTTTAATGTAGGTTTCCAGCTTCCCAAAGCCGATATCTGACTGTGAGAGAGGAAGGAAAACATTACTGGGGAGGAAGGACCCTGATCCAGGGATGGCTTCACCTCCAGAAGGGTTTCCAGGGACACTGGGATTTTTTTTTCAGGGACAATTGGGATTTTTACTCCATTTACTGCCCAAACCCTCTGTGTATCCTGGGAAAAACCGTGTCCCGAGCAGGGCAGTGAAGATGCTGGAACCGAGTTGCTGCACAACCCACATTCCTTATTCATGAGGGGATCATGAATATTAATGTAACATTGCCCTGGCGGGTTTGTTTTATTGATCAGACAGCACAGGCAGGTAAATTCCAGCTCTCCTTCCCTCCTCTCTCATCCTGAATGGGCACCTCGATCCCAAAATGCCTCCTGAGTTCTGGCTCTGGTACCTGGGCACCTCTGAGCACACCTGGTGTCTGCACAGGGAGGTCTTTGCTCCTGCTCTGTTGTACACAGAGTTTTTGCTCCTATTTCTGCTGCTGTGCTGCAGTGAGGAAGCTGAAATGCCTCCAGTGAAGCAAAGGCTGATTCATTATTTATCCACATTTGCATTTCCTCGGGCTGAGCTGCAGGAGGGTTTCCTCTCCTCCTTGGGAAAGAGCCAGGCTGAGAGAGCAGCCAGGTGTGCACAGGGGAGCGAGGGAAGGTGGGAATGGCACAGCAGGTGCAGATGGGGAAAGGATGAAGAGCGCAGAATCTCAAGGATTATTGAGGTTGGAAAATCCCTGTGTGATCATCGAGTCCAGGCAGTGCCCAGTGCCCACCCTGAGCACTGAGTGCCACCTCCAGGGATGGGCACTCCAAACCCCCCTGGGCAGCCCCTTCCAACCCTTTCCATGAGGAAATTCCTGCTGCTGTCCACCCTGAGCCTCCCCTGGCCCAGCCTGAGGCCGTTCCCTCTCCTCCTGTCCCTGTTCCCTGGGATAAGATCCCAAATCCCCCCCGGCTGTCCCCTCCTGGCAGGGAGTTGTGCAGGGCCACAGATTCCCCCTGAGCCTCCTTTTCTCCAGGCTGAGCCCTTTCCCAGCTCCCTGAGGATTCTCCAAACCTTTCCCAGCTCCCTCAGGACTCTCCTGCCCCTTCCCAGCTCCCTCAGGATTCTCCAGACCCTTCCCAGCTCCCTGAGCTCCTCCCGGTGCTGCTGGGGGTGTGCAGGAAGGGCTGGAGATGGGCAGGGACATGAGGGGACCTCAGTGACACCGGGGGGAGCTGGCACAGCAGGACACGGCTGCAGCTGTGCCAGGGACACTCGGGGGACGCCGTGCCTGGCACTGCCCACCCCGCTCGGTGCCACTCACGAGGGAGGCGCGCCGGGACATCCTGCTCAGGGGCTTGGGGAGCTCCAGGCTCTCCATCTGCAGCTTCTGCAGGAACTCGGGGGGCAGCCGGATGTCCATGGGCAGCGAGAGGCGCTTGCTGACGTCCTGCAGGGAGGGGACAGAGGACAGGGAGGTGACAGGAGCACTTTCAAGGGGAAGAGCTCAGTCACAGAGCTGGCACTGATGTGGCAGTGCCACAGGGACAGGGAAGGGGTTGGTGGCACATGGGGACTCTGCCAGGGGCTGGCACTGATGTGGCAGTGCCACAGGGACAGGGAAGGGGTTGGTGGCACATGGGGACTCTGCCAGGGGCTGGCACTGATGTGGCAGTGCCACAGGGAAAGGGAAGAGGTTGGTGGCACATGCGGGGTGCCCCGACCTCTGCCAGGGGCTGGCATTGATGTGACAGTGCCACAGGGACAGGGAAGGGGTTGGTGGCACATGCGGGGTGCCCCAGGCCCCACGGGAGTCACACCAGAGGATGTCGCGGCTCGTGTCCGACGCTGCCATGTCCCAAACCGNGCAGGAAGGGCTGGAGATGGGCAGGGACATGAGGGGACCTCAGTGACACCGGGGGGAGCTGGCACAGCAGGACACGGCTGCAGCTGTGCCAGGGACACTCGGGGGACGCCGTGCCTGGCACTGCCCACCCCGCTCGGTGCCACTCACGAGGGAGGCGCGCCGGGACATCCTGCTCAGGGGCTTGGGGAGCTCCAGGCTCTCCATCTGCAGCTTCTGCAGGAACTCGGGGGGCAGCCGGATGTCCATGGGCAGCGAGAGGCGCTTGCTGACGTCCTGCAGGGAGGGGACAGAGGACAGGGAGGTGACAGGAGCACTTTCAAGGGGAAGAGCTCAGTCACAGAGCTGGCACTGATGTGGCAGTGCCACAGGGACAGGGAAGGGGTTGGTGGCACATGGGGACTCTGCCAGGGGCTGGCACTGATGTGGCAGTGCCACAGGGACAGGGAAGGGGTTGGTGGCACATGCGGGGTGCCCCGAACTCTGCCAGGGGCTGGCATTGATGTGACAGTGCCACAGGGACAGGGAAGGGGTTGGTGGCACATGCGGGGTGCCCCAGGCCCCACGGGAGTCACACCAGAGGATGTCGCGGCTCGTGTCCGACGCTGCCATGTCCCAAACCGCGCCCCGCCCTTCCAGCCAGCCGGGAGGTGACACCCAGAGGTCCCCGGGTCCCCCGGCCCCAGCACTTGCCTCCATGGAGAAGCGGCGCTGGCCGTGGTTGCGGTAGCGCACGGCGGCCACCGGGGACCGGCGCGGCCCCTCCGGCGGGGACACCGGGCTGCCATCAGCTCCCTCGTCCCTGCCCAGCTGCGCCAGCTGCAGCTGCCCCTGAGCCAGGTCTGGGGACAAGAGGAAAGCAGAGTGAGCTGCTGGATGGCGGCAGGAGCGCCAAGGAGCGAGGGCGGGGCGGGGATGCTCTGGGGACACGGGAGTCTCTTCTTCCTCCTCGATATCCTGAGGGAATTCTGCGTTCTGCTCCCGATCCCTGGTGCATCAGAAATCCCAAATCCCAGCCCAGCAGGGTCCCGCAGGGAGGAGGATTTGCTTTTATCTCCCCAAATGTTTTAGGCAAAACAGCACTGGAGGGACAACCAGGTGCCCGTGCCTGGCTCTGGATCCTCTGTGCTGGGTCAGGAACGCAGGAGAGGGAGAGAAAGAGAGAGGAAGAGAAAGAGAGGAGAGGAAAGAGGAAGAGAGGAAGAGAGGAAGAGAGGAAGAGAGGAAGAGAGGAAGAGAGGAAGAGAGGCAGAGGGTGGTCTCTGGGGAGGGACAGGCTGCTCCCTCCTGCTTTGACTTTTCCCCACCCCAGCACATCCAGCGCCTCATCCTCGCTCCCAGAACGCCCAGTTTGGTGCTGCCTCCTTGGGAGCAGCCCAGGAATCAGCATCCGTGCGTTCCCCGGGGGAATCCTCCTCGCTGGGGACAGGTGACCTGCGCTGAACCCTCGGTGCTGGCTGTGAGCGCCAGAATGTCCCCGGAACGCCAGAATGTCCCCAGAGCTCCAGAATGTCCCTGCTGCTAATCACAGAGCGAGGAGTTTTAATTGCAAACCTCAGTCCAGGGAGCAGAAGGAGCTCACGGCTCATTTTGTTCTCATTTCGCGCTCCTTTCATGGCTCCTTGAGCCCAGCGAGGCTTCACACCTGGGCTCCCGCGGGAGGAGTTGTTTTTTCTGAGCTGCCTTGTCCCCGGGGCTGCCCCCAGGGCCCTGCCCTGTCCCCGCCCTGTCCCCGGGGCTCCCAGCGACAATCCCGGATCCAGGGATGATCTCATGGCCGAGGAGCGGGCAGGCAGGGAGGGAGGGCTGGATTTTCACGGGATGCTGAGCAGGGCTGGGACCTGGCTGCAGTTTGCTCGGCTGACGGATGAGAGGTGGCAGGCAAGTGACCTGGCAACGGCTGTGGGCTTGTGCCATGGGCACCGGGCGAGCAAGGAGGGCTCCTGGAAGCCCAGCCCGCCCCTGAGGGGGGCTCAGCCCGTGCCAGGGCGCTGGAGAGGGGCTGAAACGGTGGCAGGGGTTTTGGGCACACAGGTAAAACCTTTCCTCTGCTCCCTGTCCCTTTCCCTCCATCTGTTTTTACAGCAAGGATCAGGAAACATCCCCTGAATTAACCACAGGTATGAAAATAACGTGGGTTAATTCCACTGGACCAAATCTTTTTAACTTCCTCGTTCCCCCGGCAAATTTATATTCAAGGAAACCGGAGGCCATTTAAGGTCTGACGGAATGGAGCCCGGCTAATCCACTGGAAATGATATTTCGGGTGAATTTGTGCTGGTTCCCACAGGTGAAACAAACCCAAAGCCCGGTAAAAGCTGCAGCCTGTGCTGAGAGCTGCAAAGCAGCAGCTCTGACTCTGCACCAGTAGAGCAGAACCAACTCTTTGTCATATTAGACACAAAACCAGAGGTAAATCGACAACCTGGACAAGCCAGTGGATTCAAAAAGGGTGGGAAAAGCGGATAAAAAACCACAGAAGGCTGGCAGAGGTGAGGGGAGAGGGGTTTGGGCTGCCCTGAGATGTGCCAGCCCAGCCCCCCGCGCTGCCGCCGGGACATTCCCGATCCCAAAGGGCTGGAGCTGCCCTCAGGGCTCGGGACATTCCCGATCCCAAAGGGCTGGAGCTGCCCTCGGGGCTCGCAGGACCTCGGTGTGAAGCTGTGGGCGTGCAGAATTCATTTCGTGCCGATCCCGGGGAGCCCTGGTGTCGCTGGACATTTTATGAGTTTCTTGGATGCAAACTTGCTGAGTTTTTTCTTCCACGGGAAAGCTCTTTTTTCTCTTCAGATTTCAAATCTTTGTGTGCGTGTTTCAAGGACAAAATGCATTCCTTTGCCTGTCTCCTGATATGGGAGATGTGGTTTGCTTTTCCCAACCTGTGATATAAAGAATTGCTGTCTCTCTGACTTTGTAAACATTTTCTGGCATTCAAGTTTTTGGTACAGAGCTGGAAGAAGCAAGATGCCAGCTCTGTACCTGGGCAGAAATACCTCAAATCCTTCTGAACAATGGAGTCATTTTAATAAATAATATCAGCCTTCTGATATTGGAGTCAAAGAGTCTGGATTCACCTCGCTGGGACTGCAGCAGCAGCAATTGGTGACCCCTGAGACATGAGGCACCACCCCGGCACTCAGAGAGAACGAGGCCGCTGCAATATCAAAGTGAAGGGAAGCAGGCACAGGCAGCCCTATTTATAAATATATTTAAACACCACCCCTGCCAAAACAAGCTTTGATCTCCCAAGGAAAGGGGCCAGGACCCTCCAGTGCCTGACTGGGAAGTTTTAATTGCTTTTCTGAGGGTGAGCTCTCCTCTCCCGGCTCTGCGCCGCTCAGAGCTCGGGGTTTTCATCCTCCTTCCTCCCCCTCATCGTCATTTCGTCAGGGCCTGCTGCTCCCAAGGTCAGAGCTGGCTCTGTTTTATTCCTTTCCAGCCCAGACATTGGATTTTGGCTGGCCTGGGAGGGCAGAGCAGGCTGGAGGTGTTTGGGGGTTGCTGCTGGATGCCCCCAGCTCTTATCAAAGCCACCGAGCCCTGATCCCTCTGAAAAAACCGGCTCAGGCTCCACCAAGGTGACATTGCTGATGACAGAATGTGTCCAGGCTGGAAAGCTGTTTGATTTTCCAGCCTGGAAAAAAAAAAACCTGTTTTTTTCTCCTTTTATCAGCACCTGTGGGTGTGAGCTCATGAGAATTCCAGGAGTCAGGAGAATTATGGGATAGGGAGGATGGAGCTGAGGATTTCCCACCACAGACATGACAGATGGGGCAGGTTTGTCCCCTGCTTGTCCCCTCACAGAGCAGCTCTGGAGCAGCCTGGGGTAGCGGAAGCGTCCCTGGCCACGGCGGGGGCGGGATGGGAGCAGCTTTGGGCTCCCTCCCGACCCAAACCATTCCCATTTTGTGATTCCTGAGGGAATCCTGCTCCCCAGGGATGGCCCAGGCACTCAGAGCCGCCGAGGTGTGGGATTGCAGCCTGGGAATGGCGACAGCAGGGATCTCTGGGGCTGGAGGGAGAACGGAGCCGAGGTGCTGATCCCTGTGTGAGCAGCCCTGGAGCAGTGCCCGCGGTGCCTGAGCTGCCCTGGCTGTCCCGAGAGGAGCCCTGGGGACACGGAGAGCCCAGGGCAGCCCCAGAGATGCTGGGGGAAGGTGAAAGCTGCAGCGAAGCAGAGGAGCAGCAGCAGGCGCAGCTCTGCTCCCCACAGCTGCAGCAAAGTCGCTTTTTCCCTCTGTGCTTTGCTTCTCCGGCTGGAAAACGGGGAGCAACCCCTCGAGGAGATCCAAACCTGACCACAAACACCTCTGAGGTGCACACCCCGGACCATGGACCCGCCTCAGTCCTGGCCACGGGCTCAGGCTTTGCTCCTCTTCTCTCCTGGCTACCTCAGGATCAAGCCCAAAAGCCCAGGGCGGACCTGGCAGGTGCTGCTCGCCCTTTTTGCCAGCCCAGGGAGAAGGAAGAGCGGTGATGATGTCTCATTAAAGCAGAATAGAGGGAAATCACCTCAGGGGCTGGCAGGGAGGAGATAACCAGCCCGGATCCCAGATCCCGGAGCAGCGCCCAGGATTCCTCAGCCTGGCCCCGTTTCATCCTCGCAGCTCCAGCGCGGCTCATTAAGGGCTCAGGTGTAATTACAGCCCTCAGTGAGGGGTGCGGGTGAGTGGGAGTGGGGCAGGAGCACCCGGGGGTGCTGCTCGGGGGCCTGCAGGGATGAGGAGGAGCCCGGGGAGCTGCGGGAGGGAGGGAGGGAAGGACAGAGGGAGGGAGGGCAGGCGGCTCCCAGTGAGCTCACAGCACCCCCGGGGCAGCCTGGCTGGCCCTGCCCGGTGCCAGGCGGTGACATCAGAGCCCAGCCCCGGCTCCAGCGAGGGCAAACAGGAGCCGAGGGCACGGCAAGGGGCCGGGCCGGGGCGCAGCTGGCAGCCGGGATTCCCCCCGGCATGAGCCGAGCCCGGCTCTGCCCGGCTTGCCCGAGCACGGCCGCCCTGGCGGGGCTGTCCCAGCGCCTGCAGCATCCCCCGAGCCTGCCCCGGCCTGCCGCAGCCTGCTCCGGGGGCTGCTCTGTGTGCCCGGGTTTAGATTTAACCCCACACCTCCCCAAGGCTTAGGGAGGAGCAGAGGCTGCTCCAGCGAGCCCCGGGCGCTGCCAGGACTGAGAACGGCCCCTTTGGCTTTGGGAACATCAGCCCGGAGCCCCCAGAGGGGTCACCCCTCTCTTCTGGGGGATCCCACACTTTCCCGCTCTCCCTATTTTGTGCAAACCCCTCTCCCTCCCATCTGGCTTTCCGAGAGAAACCTCCAAGACAAATCTAAATTTCCAAGATAAACGCCAGGATAAATCTCTCTCCAGCGTTCATGACGAGGTGTTATTCACCCCCAGGGGCCGATCACGGGGAAGGCAGCACAGAACAAAGGGCAGACACTTTCCACACCCCCGAGAACGGGGTGGGGACTGGAGAGGCTTTCACCCACCCCAGACGGTCCTGAGCAGCCCCAGCCCCGCTGCAGGGACCCAGGGGCTCCTCACCTTCGTTCCTCTGGTTGTTGAGCTGGTTGAACTGCTCCGTGAACTCCGTCAGAGACTCCTCGATGGTCTCCGTGCGCGGCACCGAGAGCGAGAACCTCCTCTTGAAGTTTTTCATCTTGTTCATCTTCCCTCGTGCTGCCAGGGACGGCAGAGCCCTGTGGGGAAGGGGACAGCAGGCTCAGAGGGCTGGGTGACACCGGGGTGGGAATGGTCTCGTGCCATGGGCAGGGACACCTTCCACTACCCCAGGTTGCTCCAGGCCCCGTCCAACCTTGCCTTGGACACTTCCAGGGATGGGACATCAGCGTCCCACCCCCAGCCAGCCACAGCTCTGCCCCTTCCAGCCTCAGGCCCGGGGAGGTTTGGGTCTGTCCCTGTCCTCCTCCTGCATCCCTCATCCTCTGGACACTCCAACCTCCCCGCCAGGGGATTTTCCACGAACAGCCCTGGGGTTTAACGCTGCTCTCAGCCCCCAACCCAACCTGAAGAGTGCAATCACCCCTTGGTACCCAACGGGCCCCAAAACTTCTCAGGGCTGTTTTATCCCACAGGGAGCAGCTCTTCCCCGCACATCCCGCGCTTTCCCCCGGACCCCTGGAGCAGCTCGGCCCCTTCCTCCTGGCTGTCCCCGCTCCTGGGTGTCCCCAGAGGCCCTTCCCAGGCTGATCAGCACAAGCCAGGGGTGACCGCAGCATTCCAGACCGATGCGATCACACAGCGCATCCCCGTCGCCAGGACAACGGCAACACCGGGCCCGGCGTGCCCGCCTCTGAAAGCTTCAAAGATGATCCGCCAGCGATAGAAACACTCCGTTTGGGCGCCTGCCAGGCTCTGCGGTGAGCCACGGCACCCTGCAGTGGGTGAATCCCCCGAAAATCCCGGGGATTCACCTGAATCCCGGGAACTCCCACGCGGCGACCGCCCCCGCTCATCTCCCACCTCCAACTCCGCCAATTCCTGAGGCTGAAGGCTCGGAGTCAGTCCTGGGGGGGTTTGCCGGGGCTGGGAAGGGAGGCGGGAGGGTTTGAGACACCTCCGCTCCGGCTTCAGACATTGGAATGTTTTCCCAGCGCCGCAGGAACGTGCTTGGGCACGGCAAAGAGGTGGCACCGGGGATGCTCCGGTCCCCAGGGAGATTTAGCGATGCTGGCTGGATGAAAGAAGCGAATCCAGCTCCTGGGCCCGCAATGGGGACGGAGTCTGAGCCTGGCAGGGGTGGAATGGGATAATCAGGATGTCAAGCAGGATGTTGGGATCACGGGAAGGTGCTTGGCTGAGCGATTCCTGCTTTGACAATCCCCACCAAGCCGATCCAAAACCTCCTCTGATCCTTTGATCAGGATCAAAACTGGATCAGGAAAGATGCAGGGAACAGGAAAGACAGCTGATTGAGGAAAATGAGAAATGGTGCCTCCATCTCTCTTCCCCTCCCCAAAAATCTGGGGATGGTTTACAGGGAATCAGCTTCTCACTGACACAAAACTGCCCCACAAATCCAAATCCTTCCCCCGCCTTGCTTCCTACAGGAATGCCAGCAGCTCCAGGCTGCTAAATATAAACCTCTGGGAGAGGAGAGGAACTGGGATAGAGTTAAAAATAGCCCCGGGATGGCTGCAGCCTCTCCTGCCATGCCCGAGCTGCTCCCTGGCCTCATTTTTCCAGCTGCACCTGGACCTGCTCGGGATCTGCCGGTGGGAGTTCACATTAAAGCTGGGATTTACGGGATTGCCCCTGTCCTCAACCCTCGGCTCCTCCCCGACAGGAATTCTGCTTCCCCGACAGGAATTCACCCTGTCCCATACGGATACAGGATCCCAAAGCCCAGAACCTTCATTCCAGGGGGGATGTAGGGTCAGGCTGGGGCAGGAATTGTGAGGTTCGGGGGGGAATGCACTGTGGGGTGCCCCACAGCACCCCGGGGTTCCAGGAGCTTCACCCACCCTCCAGCTGCATTCCTTGTGGGACAAAGAAATCCCTTTTTCCAGCTGCTCTCCCGTGGCACGGATTTCAGAGGAAGAATTCCCAGCGACCGCCTCTTGTTTTGTTTAATTTCGGGGATTTTTTTTTTCCCTAAAGGAAGCTGTGGCATTTATTGACTTTCCGAGGGAAAGCGACACTTGTTCAGCAAAACCGTGACATCGCTTTTGGTTTTACAGCCTGGCAGGAAGGGCAGCGATCCCGGGATGCTGCCGGGGATGCGGAGGGAGCTGGATAATTTACAGCAGGCAGGAACATGACGTTGCACGGCGGGACACGAAGGGAAGGAGCACTTTCACACGGCAGTGAGGAATTTAAGCATCAACGGGCAAAAATGAAATCACCCGGCTTGGAACCCGGCCAAGGCCCAGGATTAAAGCCAGCGCTTTAATCTGCATTTACTGGAGCAGGGGTGGAGAGTAAATACCGGGCTAGAACACTTCAAAGAGCCCCAAAGCTGAATCCCAGCAGGAAAACTCCTCACGGGAGCCAGACGAGGAGTTAAGGATTCTTTAAATGCTGCCTTCAAGGCTCTGTCCGGGAATCACCTTCACCGTTCCTCGGGCAGCTGTTCCCGCAGGCATTCCCGCTGGGAATGGATCTCTCCCGCGTTTCTGCAGCTTCCCCGCTCTGGAATCCCTGAGCCAGGTATTTTGGGCATCACCAGAGTACGGAACTGTCCCCTCCTTCCGTCCTTCAGCAGGGTTTGGAAGCAGAGCTTTCCAGCACTAATTATTGCCTCTGAAAAATTATCATTTCTCTGCTTTTTTCCTTAAGATTTTACCAGACTCTTGCCCCCATTTCCCAGCCGAAAGAGAGGAAGGCTCGGAGGGAAAAGTTTGCTTCTTTTAAACCGATTTTTTTTTTTTTTTAAAATCCCCGGAGAGATTACCAGTTGTGTTTACAAGGCAAACTGAACAGCCCTATTCAGCACTTCGTGCTCCTGGCTATTAGGTGGCATCGATTCACTCCTGAGAGGCCGGGAGAGAAATGGGGAATTCTGCTCCCGGTGGAGCATTTATTTACTCAGCAAACACGGCAATCCTTCCAGGCTGCGTGTGGCTGCAGGGCCAGGCCAGCCCCGCTGGAATACGTGCCCCTCCTCACATGGACACAGAGCCGGAGGCAGCAGGAGCTCCCCAGCGCAGCCCCAGGGCCGGGCAGGTCCCTCGAGCTTCTCCCGAGCTCCAGCACGGAGGAGGAGCAGGAAAAAGCTGCTGAGATGGGAGAGATGCCGGCCCCTCCGTGCTGCACGTTCCTGGGCAAACAGGAGCTCAGCACCCCCAGATTCCTCCTCTGCTCCCCATCAAGAGCTCAGCACCCCCAGATTCCTCCTCTGCTCCCCATCAAGAGCTCAGCACCCCCAGATTCCTCCTCTGCTCCCCATCAAGAGCTCAGCACCCCCAGATTCCTCCTCTGCTCCCCATCAAGAGCTCAGCACCCCCAGATTCCTCCTCTGCTCCCCATCAAGAGCTCAGCACCCCCAGATTCCTCCTCTGCTCCCCATCAAGAGCTCAGCACCCCCAGATTCCTCCTCTGCTCCCCATCAAGAGCTCAGCACCCCCAGATTCCTCCTCTGCTCCCCATCAAGAGCTCAGCACCCCCAGATTCCTCCTCTGCTCCCCATCAAGAGCTCAGCACCCCCAGATTCCTCCTCTGCTCCCCATCAAGAGCTCAGCACCCCCAGATTCCTCCTCTGCTCCCAATTTCCTTGGCAGGACCACGCTGAAGCCCTCAGAAATGTGTGGAAGGATTTTGGGGAGAAATTCCGGGCTGCTCTGGGGACTGGGAGGGAAATTGGTCAAAATCACAGCGGGGGCGAGGCTGAATTTTCTGTGGCAGCTGGGAATTCTCCCAGGGACCAGCCCTGACCAGCAAATGAACATTTCCCTGCCGGGATAAATCCTCCCTGGGGTGACAAACCCCCTCCCCGAGAGGATGCAGTGCAGCACAGCCCCCGTGGGTCAATCCTGCAGTGAGGATTCCCAGGAAGAATTCCTGGAGCGGGAATTGCCCTCCCCAAAAGCTGAGTGACGAGGGGACACAGCAAGGGACGCTTGGCATTTCCCTCCCGCCCTCAGCGCTGCCGTTCAGGGTCTGACATTCCAAAATCCCGCAGGGAAGGGAGCGCCATCAACCCCTGGTAATCTCCAGCAGCCCCGGAGCATTCCCAGCATCCTGAGAATGATTGGGAAGGGAGCCTGGGATCCCCAGGGAGTCAATCCATCCTCACGCTGCAATTCCTGCTGCATTCCACGATCGCAGCAAACGCAGAAATGTGATTGTGGCAGCCAGGACACCTCCATGTGTTGGGAGAGGATTTAATCTTAATCCCAATCCCAATTCTGGAGTTGGGAGGACGCTCCGGAGGACAAATGATGTCCCAGGAAATGCCTGAGGCTCGGGCTCTCTCGGAATGCCACAGGGATAAATCAGGAATGATGGCAGTTGGTTTGAATTCCCTTGGGATGTGAGAACCTGGGCTGGGGGTGTCCAGCACCCGGCACAGCAGCGTTCCCACCCCTCCTCTGCAGAATTCCAGTCGGGAATTTGTTGTTAAGAGACAACCCCATGGGCAAAGCCACGTTCTGAGAGCCAGGAGGACACGGTGATAGCCTGGGAAAGGGGAATCCATGGAAAACTTCCTGCCGGTTCATTCCCAGGCTCCTGGAAGCACAGAATGGATCAGGCTGGGAGGGATCTTAGAGCTCATCCCATTCCCATGAGCACGGACGCCTTGCACCCTCCCAGGCTGCTGCAAGCTGCCCTTGGACACTCCCAGGGATGGGATTCCAACCTGGGAATGGGAGGGGAAGGGAAGCCCTTTGCTGGATGCACATTCCCACTCGGTTCGGAGCTGACAAGGAGCCCAGTAACGGGAGCACACAAAGGACCTTTGTTCTGCCCCGGGATATTTTGCTTTTCTCTGTGCCCTCAGCTCCTGGTGAGCTCAGGGCAGCTCTGAGTGAGGCATCCCAATGCCACCCATTATTCCAGCAGCTCGGAACACTGGGCACTTATTCCCTAACCTGGGAGAAGTGGCCAGTGCTCAGCTGCAGCAACAATGGGGCCACTGCTGGCCAGTTTGGCCACCCCGGTGCTGGGCCAGCTCAGGGCTTGCATTGTCCCTGCCCTGCCAGGGTCGTGTCAGCACTTCCCTGGTACGTTCAGCATCGCCAGGGCAGGAGCAGCCTGGATTCTGAGCATTCTGAGGATTCTGGGGATCCCTGGACTCAGGGATTCAGCCTCTGGATCAGCAGGCGCCCTGCAGCAGGAAATCTCAGCACAACTCCAAGCAGGACTTTTCCTCTCAGACACAGAGTGCCCTTCCTGACTCTCTGAGTATTGGGACTGAATTTAAAGTCACCTGGGGGCTCAGGGCACTGTGACAGCAGCGCTGCCTGGCTCCCCCAGGGGTGTGACAGCACCCAGGGGACCTGGGCTGGGACCCGGCTCTGGCAGAGGTCTTATTGTTTAATATTGTTCATTTTTTTGTGCTGGTGAACA
Source organism: Dicaeum eximium (assembly GCA_013396995.1). Classification (NCBI taxonomy): domain Eukaryota; kingdom Metazoa; phylum Chordata; class Aves; order Passeriformes; family Dicaeidae; genus Dicaeum; species Dicaeum eximium. The sequence goes on along the minus strand of VWZP01000986.1, from coordinate 10,248 downwards.
CTTTTCCTGTTAAATAAACAGTTTTTTCCCACTTCTCTCTGAGGAAATATTTTCCCGAA
>VWZP01000986.1:0-10142 GCA_013396995.1 Dicaeum eximium | reverse complement strand
GGCTGCTCGAGCCTGCTTGCTAGGGGAACTCCTTTGGAGGTTTTCTCCCAAATTTGCCCTAAACCAGGACAGGGAGCGAAGAGCCATGCTGGGATCGCACCTCCCAGCTCAGCGATGCTCCTGGCAGTGCCCGATTTTGAGTTTTCCCTCTCCTTTCCCCGACTTTCCCCCGCCATCCTTTCATGACCCATCCTAAATGCCGGGAGGAGCCGCTGGAATATTAACACAATTCCTGAAGAGGAGCAGCAGAAACGAGCCCGGTCCCTGCTTTTGTGACGCTCAGCTGATTAGGGGGTGACAATTAACAGCCACAACCCAAGGGGAGCTGGCTCCAGCGCTCCTCGGCAGCCCCTGGTGGCCCCTGCTGCCCTCCCTGCCAGACACCCACAGAGGGTCCCGAGCATCCCAACACATCCAAGGAATTCTTTCTGGCTCCTGCTGGGTGAAAGCCACTCCCCGAGGGACAAAGAGGTGGCAGCCAGCATGCCCGGGGGGTGGGAGAGACAGGGAAGAAGGTGCCAAGCTTCCAGAGGCAATCCCAGCAACGCAAAGCCTCTTAATTTATCTCTTATCTCCTCTCTTTGCTCTATCTCTCCTGTTAATTTGGGGCTGAGCCTGTCGGTGCCCACCTTTCCTGTGTGGCTGGGTGGGGAGGAGAATCCACATTTTGGGAGAAGATTCCTGGGAATAGGAGCCCAAATCCCACCGAGCCTGCCCCAGGAATATTTCCAGGGGATGAACTTGTGCAAGGCTGTCACCCTCAGCTCACACTGGGGGTGTGTCGGGTCTGTTGCCTTATTAAAGTTGTTTTCTTTCCTCCTTTTTCTTTTTTTTTTTCCTTTTTTAAATTAGATTTTCCTTCCTTCCCCAGCCCACACAGTTCTCCCAGAGCTGCAGGGTCGTCTGCAAGGTAAGAATTCGTGAAAAACCAGGATTCACTTTCCCTACAGCGGTCAGGAGAAGTTTTCCATTCTCTATTTGAACAGAAAATACCAGAATTTTCCTCCTGCGACCCCAGGCCTCTTCCTGGGTACAGGGAGAACAAGGCTGAGAGGAAATTTGGGTGCAAGATGAGGATATTTAGGAAAGGAATCCCTTGAGGGTGGGAGTGGCCCCAGGAGCTGGGTTGGACCTGGGGGTGTGACACAGCTGGGCAGGGACAGCCGAGCCCAGGGACCCCGGCTCCCCCTTCCAAAAAGATATTTGAAGAACCAGGAACGACATCCTGGACACCCGATAGCCCCGGGGAATTTGAGAAATGCAGCCACCTCTGGCACACGGAAAAGGAGAGGGACAAAGACCGGCACACAAACGGTAGAGAGAAGAACGGGAAGCCGGGTCCTTGGGAAAAACCTTTCCAGAGGGATCCCGGCCTCAAAGGCTCTTGACAGGATTAAATTTCCCAGGAAAAAAAAACCCAAAAAAACCACAGAACAGTTGGAATCTAAACAAAACCCCACGTTTCTCTGGAGCAGCAGCCCCACGAGCACTCGGAGCAATTAAGAGCTCGGCTCTTTGCCACGGATTTTCGAGGAGACTGGAAATGTTTTGCCTCACTCTGCCCTGACAAAAGGACTCGGAGAAAACCTGAAATCTCTGCCTGTTTTGCTCCATAGCCTGGAGACACCTGGATTTCCACATCCTGGAGAGATTTCACGTGGGATTAATGCTCCCTGCTCCCCCAGCAGGATCCCAGCTCTGCTCCAGAAGCTGCCACTGCTCCTAAAGCAGCCCCAAACCACCCTGGGGCAGATTTTTCTGCGGAGCAGGGACGGGATGAGAGGGGAAGGTGCCACCTCCTGTCCCCACTCCAGTGGCTCCCAGTCCCAACACAAAGCTCTGGAGCAGCAGTGCCAGAGTTTGGCATTAAAGGCACAAACCCCCCTGGTCTGAAGGGTTTGAAATCTGATTTATTTAAAGCCCTGCAAGGGCCACGAGGGAGGGAGCAAACCCTGCCAGGCTCCTGCCTTGCCAAGGATTGTGCTAAGCTGGGATTTAACCTTAAACCAGTCCTGCAGCCATCCTTGGAGGGCACCTGAGGGGGGATTTCCCCCTCGGATGGGAGGGAAAAGCAGCCACAGGGAGGGAGGCGAGGAGGAGCCGACATTTGGGGAACCAGAGGGTTTCCAAGCACAGCAGGAGCCGTGATCTGTAATTATTTTTGGATCCCTCTCTCCTAGAAAGGGAAATCCCGCAGCACCTTTCATCCCGACCCTTCCCCATCCTGATGATCTCAGAGCCCCAGTGGGGTGAGATGTGGGATCTGTGGGATCTGTGGGATCTGTGGGATCTGTGGGATCCTCCTGGCCTGGCTGAGCTTCCCAGATGAGGGAAGGGATCGCCCCAGTCCTTGCTCCAGCTGGGATCAGGAATTTGCGTTCCGGTGAGGAAGGCAGGAGGTTCAAACCCCATCCTGAACCGCGAGGTGGCTGCCAGGAATGCTGGGATGATAAAAGCCCAGTTTGGGGGGTGATAAAAAGCAAGATAAAAGCCCAGTTTTGGGGCAGCAAACTTGGCGAGGGATCCCAGCTGCCACCAAAATTCCAGGTTTTGGGACACCCTTGCCTCACGCTCTGGCTCTGTTTTTCCTTTTCCTCGAACCCTTTCCCCCCAGGCACAGGGATGACCCAGGACTGCCCAGGGAAGTGATGGCACCGATTCTCCAGGATCCCAAACCCACTGAGATGCTGCCTCCCAGGAATCCTCCGTCCCTGAGCCATCCTTGCACCTCCCTCCCTAAAACCTGCCCTAAAACCCGCCCTAAAATCCACCCTAAAATCAGCCCTAAAATCCACCCTAAAACCCACCCCAGCACCACCACAGCCCCAATATGATCCCTTTAATCCCAACACAGACACGCCTGCACAGGGAATTGATGTAATTTTGGGTTTTTTGCCTTTTTTTTCTCGTCTATGCTCTCTGCGTTCTTCACACGTGCATTTGTAGCTCTGTAGCCTTTTGTGTTAGTTAATTTTGCCAGTGATTTTGCACAGCCTTTCCCAAAGCAAACAAACAAAACCCATTCCAAAACTCCAAACCCCAGAAAATACAAGACCCCAACGGTATCTTCATTCTTCCAAACTGCCAAAGTTGAGAACAACATTTCAAAATACATTTTTGTAGACAAAATGCAATTAATACCAAAATTAATACCAAAAAAGAGACTTAAAAAAAGAAACTTTAAAAATATTACATCACCGCTTGTCGTCCTAATTAGTACTTTTTATCAGTTCTACTAATTTCCTAAAACCAATAAAAATACACTCATCCCTAAAAAAATGAACTTTTCCAAACATCTTTCCATAACTGCCTCTGAAAACCTTCAAATAAAAATCCAATTTTATGTTACCTCCTTACTAAAATGATCTCAAATTTCACTTCCAAGTTAAGAAAAAGGCAACAGAATAGAGAGATCCCAGGTGCAATAAACAGATTATTCCTGCCTCAGTGCAAGCTCTGATCCCTTTCCCGGGAAGGAAATTTCAGGCCTGTCTGGGAGCCGGGTGAGCACAGAGTGTTTGGATAAACCTTGCTCCTTGTTAAACTGTAAATGCCATCTGTGCCACCCAGCCAAGGCCAGCCCCGTGTCCTCAAAGCTGCGGTGTCACTCGTGGCAGAAAGAAAGAAAGAAAAGAAGAAAAAAAAAAAATTAAACTAGAATAGAATATAAAAGAATATATGAAGATATATAAATAATATAAATATTTATATGAATGATAAATTGTAATAAAATAATGAAATGAAAGAAAGAAAATACACTGGTGGGGTGGAAAATCATGAGTTAATCCCTTTTTAATGTATTTTTTGAAAGATTTTTTTTCACTTCACTCCAAACCCAGCTTTCCTGTGAGTTGTAAAAGCCTTGCTGGGGGAGGCCCCTGCAGCTCTGGCGTCCTTGACAAGCCTGGCTGGTTCCTGCACAAGCCTTGGAGAGATAACAGAGCCCAGAGCGAGATAAACACAGGGAAAGAGCTCCAGGGACAGGGATCTCCCCCAGGAAAATCATGGCTGGGCCTTCGAGGCCTTGGACACTGCAGCCTGCTGTGCATAAAAGAGGCACCAGAAATGTAAAAATAATGGAAATAAGTTCAAATATTGTGCTTTCCCCCTCACTCCAAATCAAAGCATTGGGGATTTTCCGTGTGGTTTTCACAGGAGTGGAGGAAAATCCACAATAAAAAAAGGATGAGACCAAGCAGGGCCTTGGACACTGTCAGGGAGAGGCCTGTAGCTTGCTGTGCATAAAAGACGCACCAGAAACGTAAAAAGAATGGAAATAAATCCAAATATTGTGCTTTTCCCCCACTCAAAATCAAAACATAAGGGAATTTCCATTTGGTTTTCACAGGAGTGGAGGAAAATCCACAATAAAATGGGATGAGACCGGGCAGGGCCTTTCCAAGTGCATCCAATCCTCCTCTCCTGCCTCACAGCTGATAAGGAAACGCTGGAGATAAAGCAGGATTATAATCCTGAGGTTTGGACAGATGAGGGATTTGGCCCAGGCTCTCTCAGCAGGGCTCCCCAGTGCTCCCAGTTGTGATGTGGCTCAGCACTGGTGTGCCTGCAGCTGGCTGGGCCTGCCACGCTATGATAGCGCAATTAGTGGCACAATTAATCGTTAATCAGGGGGGATTGGGAGGGATTAAGCGCTTAAACAGCACACGTGCCGCTAATGGTAATTTATAAAAATGCTCTTTCCCCCTCGGATGCTCTGCTGTGTTTGCTGGGAATTAAAATGCCCCAATTTGGCCTTTTCTGGGCACTTTGCTGAGGAAATGACTCTGCCCATCCCTGGGTGGGGAATTTGGGGGAATCCAGAATATCCCAGCCAGGCTCTGCAGGGACGGGGCACCCACTGAGCAATGGGACAGAGGTGGGACAGAGGTGGGACAGAGGTGGGATAATGATGGGGTAACTTGAGGGGACAGAGCTGGGACAGTGAGGGGACAGAGATGGGATAACAGTGGGATAATGATGGGATAATATGAGGGGACAGCAGTGGGACAGAGATAGGACAGAGATGGGACAGAGGACGGACAGGCCAGCTCCTGCTGCTCCTGCTGTTCCCAGGGCCTTTGGGAGCCACTGCTGAGGCAGAGGATGTGGCAGAGAGGGTGTGAGGGTGGTGTTGGGCTGATTTCTTAAATTCACTTTGGGCACACCGAGACTCTCCATGCTTTTTAATCTGTATGAGACACAAACCAGTCTCTGGGTATGACCAAAACCTCCAGTTCTGCCTCCTCTTCCTCCTCAAAGTCCCCGGGAACACCAAGAGCATCTCCTTGGATCTGCTGTTTCTGGATCATGGATCTACAGGATCAGGACTGGATCCTCAGTTTCTGAGATCTCCTGAAGATCCCTCTGGATCTGCATTTGCTCCAGCACAGGCTTGGCCCATAAACCACCAACCTAAAAGGTTTTATACCCAATAATTCCAGTCACAGACGGCATAAATCCAAGCTCCAGGTGATGTTCCATGGTGGAATGCAGGGAAAAAGCCTCCCAAAGTGCTGAATTTATATTCCTGTGTGTGTTCCCGAGTGCAGAATCAAGGCTTCTGTTCACAAACCTTGTCAGATTTAGCAACTAAAAAAAGCCACGGCTCCGAGAGTGGGAAGTGCTGGGAGCAACAGGAGAGAGGGAAAAGCTTGGGGGTGTTTTGAGGATAAATCCCCTCAGAATCAGGAATCCCAAACCCTGAGTGACCAGCACATGAACGCTGCCCGAATGATTAAATAGAAAATAAACCATTAAAATCAAAATAGAGAAAGAGCAGAAATAAATGGAATGCTGGGAATGTTTCCTTGCTTCCCAAAAAAGGCACATTTTGATTTCTTCGGAGGTTTCAGTGTTTATGGTCGGCTTCAGCAGCCTCTCCTGTTAAATGGAACGATTCAAGGCAAAATCACCACAAATTCTGGTCAGAGCCAGTGCCCTGCTCCACTCCAGCTGAGAAAATTTGGGTTGTTTTAAAGGAAATGGCTGAGGATTTCAGGGATTGGGGAAGAAAGAGAGGGACAGGGTTCACGGTGAGGGTTCAATAATAAAAACACTGAAAGGGTGCCCAAAAGATGAATTAAATTCATAAAACCCAGAGCACAGTGAGACAGAAGCTGTTTGATTCAGACCAACACATCCTGGAGAGGGTTTTAGGCCTCAGGTTTGAGATCCAGAGCGGTCAGTGATGGGATTTTCCTAACACCAGGAATAAACTCCGTGCCTCAGTTTCCCAGCTGATAAATGAAGATGACAAGGGTGGAACGTTTGGGTGTCACCAATGACATTAATAAGGGAAAAAATAAAAAAAAAACCCTAAACACTAACAAAACAATTGACTGAAAATACCATTAATTGGAGTGTTTTCATTAGCAGTGCCCTTCCAGGTGCCCACAGGAGCTCTCCCTTCCCGGGAACTCAGGAAAGGGCAGCGATTCCAACCCCACTCCATCCTTTTCTCCCCCTCTCTGCACCACAGCAGCAGCTCAGGTGATCCAGGTGTCCCAGCAGAGGTGACAGGGACCGAGCTCTGACAGCTCTGGGTTGGGAATTTGCCACCCAGTTCCTGATTTTTGTTGTGGCAGTGCCCGCAGGACCCGGGGGTGGAGGGGTCACGGTGAGAAATGAGGAATTGTCTCCCACACAGGGAGAGGAAAGGGAAGCAAACCCCGCTGAGATCCCCGAAATGTCCCATCCGAGCAGCTCCTGGGTCCCAAAAAGCAGCAATCCTTGCAAACAGCAGCTCGAACATCCCCCTCTGAACACTCCCCAGGTTATTTCTGACCCCTGCACCCCGGGGGTGGCAGGGACGGCAAAAATGGGAGGAAAAGCCACAACCAAAGGCAGAATTGATCCAACTCGCTGGAGGGAATGCCCCACAGCCTGGAGCATCCTCCCGCTTCCCGAGCCGCATTCCCGCAGGTCCTGCACTCAGAGCTCCAGCAAGAGCCCAGCGCAGGAACGCCCGGATTTCCAGCAGGGATCAGGAAGAGATGCGGGCAATTCCCGGGGGGAATGCAGCTGCGAAAATCCAGCTGTGGCTGCGTTGGCTTGGAGCTGATCCCTAAAAGCAGGGAAAGGCAGGAGGAAAGGGAACACGGGTCCCTTGGGGCTGGAATGAGCCGCGGGGAGGGAGGCGAAGGACGAGCAGACAGATGAGAGGTGGCAGCAGCACGGATGAACCCCAGCCCTCTGCCAGGGCTTCCCGCGCTGCTCCGTGCCTCGAAAATAATCCCGGAGCAGTTTTTCTTCCAGCCAGACAAGAGATAGGAGCCAGAGATTGGGAGCGACCGAGCAAACAAGCAGCAGATGAGCAGCACTGGCTGCGGGCAAAACGCTGCCTTGGAAGGAGCCCTGGGTTGGGAGATTGGGAGAGGGAGGAGAGGGCAAAAAGATGCTCGGGCTGATTGCAGAGCGACTCTGCAAAGTTAATTGTTCACCAGATTGGGATCTGGGCCACATCCATCAGCAGGCTGCTTCCTGCCATCAGGTTTCCTGGACAAACAGCGGGAGCCAGTGGATTTAGAGGAGAGCAAAGCCAGCAGGGCAAAGCTCTGCCTGGACAGGGATCACTGCCAGCACAGGGCCCTTCTCCAGCACAGCCCTCACTGCTGTCCTGCCTGCAGAGGCAAACCCAGCCCAGCACAGCTGAGCTTTGGGGGTGTCAGCACATGAATTACACAGAGCAGAACTCACTCCAGGCTTGGGATCTTCTCTGAGCTGAGCCAAGCCCCCCTGTCCTGCTGCCTGAAGAAGCTGCCTCAATTTCCCTGAGGATGGAAGGAGAATCTGGGAGGCTCCTACTGAGCATAAGCCCTTTTGGAAACTCTTACACTTCTTGGACATGACTCCAAACACACAGATCCCAGCTCTTCTGGAGATTCTCAGCCCCCCTGGCCCAAACCTCAGCTCTGTGGAATCCAGAGGAATGTCCCAGGGTTTACAGGGAATGACCAAACATTCATTTCTCTCCAGAAGACCGGACCAAGGGGATGATGGTCTCAGTAGAAACTGCAGCGTGGATGTTTTAATGCACATGGTGAGTGAACACCCAGGGACAGGGAGAACGGAGGGATCCTCGTGGATTTGGGAGATCAAAACTCAGCTGTGCTCTCTGTAGCACCCTGAGCCATTTTATGTCTGTGTTTTACCCTGTTCAAACTGCAGCTGCTCTCACCTGCCTGCTCTGCGTCCAGTGCCAGCGAGGGAAGGCAAAAACTGTCCCCTGCAGCACCCTCTGCACCCCAAGGGAACAAGTGACACTGGCAAGGAATGCACACAAGAGGCAGCAGCTCAAGATTTAAAGCAGCTCGTTTGGAAGCCAATAAAAAGCAGCCAACTGCACTTCAGCCACCTGTAACTGGGATGTGTGACACCATCCGTCCCCTCTGTCACTGCCACCAGCGCAGCCTCTCTGAAGGCTCCATTCAGGGCTCCACAAAGAGCTGCCCCAGTGAAAGGGGCCTTCATGGCATGGAGATGAGGATTTCAGTGCTTCCCACCCCTGCCAGCATCCCAAAGCTCTGCGGAGCTCAGGGAGCAAAGCCCTGAGAACAAAGCAAGGTCAAGAGTTAACAGATGGGGGAACTCAGACGTGGGGACACGGTGGTGACGTGGCCAAGGCCAGGCAGAATCCATGGCAAGGCCATGGACAGGGGGAGATCTCCAGAGCTCTGATTAGTCGTAATTTTCTTCTCTCTTTCTCTCTATCTCAGGAGGATGAGAGAGGAGGAACTCCCAGGGTTGCTGGCAAGGTTGTTCCACTACTCATTTATTAACTGCTCCCATTTGGATGTGGTACTGATATTTTCCAGCACGAGTGAGTAAGCCTGGGAACTTGGGAACAAACCTGCAAGCCCTGCCTGGAGCATGGACACCAAAAGTTGCTCCGAAATCTTCTGGCATGAAAGAGAGGCTGAAAATCAGCAAACTCTGAGCTGGGTGTGGAAGTTCCATGGATGGGGTGAGCCAGGTGCCCTCCTATTCCTGCCTCTTCCTTCTGGGACTCTTGGACATCACCTCCCAGCTTTTTCTAGGGAGGAGAGGATGCTCCCCACCACAAACGCACTGAGATCTCTGTGCCACCTGTGTGTGCCTGCTGGCACCATGTCCATTACCTGTTGGCTAAATTCCTGAAGGGAACCTCTCCAGGATCATGGGAACTGCTTTTCCTGACCTCTCCCCTGGCCCACGGGCACTGGCACAGCCTGGTGAGGCTGGCACACAGGACTCTGCTTGCATCCACCACATCTCAGCCCCATCCCAGACCCTCACCCCAAATCTTCCCCAGGAGGGAATTCATTAATCCTGCTTCCTTGCAGGGCCCATCTGACGGCTCTTGATCTTTCACAAATCTCACACAGCAGCTCCAACTTTCTGCCTGATGTTTGTTCAAAGCTTTTCCCCCTTCAGGCACCTTCTCCAAGCCACGCATAGCACATCACATTGCACTGTTGGTTTCCTTGATGCACAGCACAAAACCCAGCGCCAGCAGCCCCAGGCCTGACCCCGATTCTTTCCTCCTCTCAGAGCTGATGCCACCATTGTGCCAACACGCTCAGCCTGGGTTGTTTTCATGGAGAGATGAGGCTGTTAAAGCTTTTCAGGCTGGCCTGGCATGGAGGGCAGCTCTCAAGGGGCTGTCTGGGGACAAGGAGGGGGACACATTCTGGGGCGCAGCCCCGGGAACTTGTCACAGCAACAGGCAGCGCTGGAGAGATGCAGCTGATGGTGACAGCTGCCAAAAGCTGCAGCGCCAGGGGAATGCCGAGCTGCCAGCCCGGGGCAGGGCGCCCTCCCGAGCCAGGGACCCACCGGACAGACCCTGGGTGTCACCCCCGGGCACTTCCACACTGGAAGGGTCCCACCCCAGGCCCTTCACAGCGGGACCCACGCCAGGGGCACCCATCAAAATCCAATCCTGGGGTTGACCCGGGCTCCCTAAATCAGATTTAGGACCAAACACGCGCAGGAATCTCCCTCACCAGGGAGTACCGAGGTGCAAATCCGTACCGAGCTGAACCCTCCCTCCCTGTACCTCCAACTTCAACTCTCCCCTCCCCTCGCACTTTCTGCCCCGCCAGTCCCAAGGGCAGCGGCCGTGGACCCCGGAGGGGCCGGGGGGGGGGGCGGGCAGGGCCCCC
>VWZP01000985.1:0-27698 GCA_013396995.1 Dicaeum eximium | reverse complement strand
CGTAGATACCCACGTCCCCAAGAGTCAGGCCAATGAAGAGCACTGAAAAAACAAGCAAGTAAATCAGGCAGCAAAAATATAGGTGTCAAAGATAGACTTAGATTAGCACCATAAGGGGGAATTGTTCCTAGCTCAATGGGCCCATGATGCCTCAGGCCATCAGGACCAACATGCCACCTATAAGTGGGCCCAGGACCGAGAGGTGGATTTAACCATGAACAGCATTTCTCAAGTTATCCATGACTGTGAGACGTGTGCTGCCATCAAACAAACCAAGTGAGTGAAGCCCCTGTGGTATGGTGGGCGGTGGTCTAAATACAAGTCTGGGGAGGCCTGGCAAATTGATAACATCACACTGCCCCAGACACACCAAGGCAAGTGCTACGTGCTGACCATGGTGGAAGCCACCACAGGATGGCTGGAGACTTACCCTGTGCCTCATGCCACTGCCCGGAACATCATCTTGGGCCTGGAAAAACAAGTCCTGTGAAGACATGGCACCCCTGAAAGAATTGAGTCGGACAACAGAAACCATTTCAAGAACAGCCTTATAAACACCTGAGCCAAAAAACATAGTATCCAATGGATATATCACATTCTCTGTGATGCTCCAGCTGCCGGGAAAGTTGAATGGTGCAACGGACTACTGAAGACTACCCTGAAGGCACTTGGTGGAGGAACTTTTAGAAACTGGGAAATAAATCTAGCAAAAGCAACCTGGATGGTCAACACCTGAGAGTCCATCAATTGAGCTAGTCCTGCCCAGTCTGAACCCTTGCACACAGTAGATAGAGACAAAGTCCCTGTAGTACATATGAAAGGTATTTTTGGAAAAACTGTTTGGATTAATCCCACCTCAACCAAAAACAAACCCATCCGTGGAGTTGGTTTTGCTCAAAGACACTTAGTAGGTAATGCAAAAAGATGAAAAAACCCGTTGTGTACCACAGGAAACCTAGTCTTAAGTGAAAACTGGGTGCAGATAGAAATAGAATAAGGGGTGGATAATGTCCTGGATTGTTAAAATAAGGTATTCTATTTGCCATCTGATAAAGATGGGGTTGTTATCTAGGCAGGTTTCTCTTATCTTTTCCACAAACAATATCTCCCCTGGGAAGATATCTTCTGTTAATGGGCCATTGAGTGCCATTACATGACTGATAAGATTACATTATTGCCATTATGAGGTGCTCCACCTAGGGGGAGGAGTCAAGCATTCCTACTGGAATAAAAGAGAGACTTGAAACACAGAGCCTCATTCTCCACTAGATTCCCAGAAGAAGACCAGGCCCATCTGCGCCACCAGATTTTCGGAGAGAGCCTACACTCTTCTCTGCAGGACTGCTGCTTTGACAGAACTGTGTCTTCCACTTTAGGAGAACTGCAGCCACCATTCAGCTGAACTGTTATTCACACCCTGACCTCCAGAGTGGCAGGTCATATCCTGACTCTGTCAGGGTTTTTTTTTCCTCTTTTGTTTGTTTTCTTTTGTTTGTTTGCTAGTACTAGTTACATTTGTTTCTTTTTAGTTTTCCTAGTAAAGAACTGTTATTCCTATTCCCATATTTTTTGCCTAAGAGCCTTTTAATTTCAACAACTGTAGTGATTTAGAGGGAGAGGGTTTGTTTTTTTCCTTAGCAAACACCTGTCTTTTTTAAACCAAAACAGCTCCTTTGCCATATATTCTGTCACTGGTTTAATGCTTGGAATAAGAGGGACAAGAAGGTAAGACAAAACAGCGCCACTGTCTTCTCTTTCTCTGGCAGTCTTCCACCAGATACACTTTCAGATCTGCAAGCATGTTGCAAATATGGGTCCTGAAAAAGAAGTGTGTTCCAGAGAGCCTGGTTTGGCCAGAGCTGAATTTAGAAACCCAGACACTTCCTGATTGACACTGTCAGGACCTGTGTAGCTCTTGGAAACACTTTAAGCAGAATTTTACCTGCATGAAGACTGTTAATGTGGAAAATTTAGCTCCTGTGAATTTTTAACTGACTCTGCAATTGACTAGTAGCTGTGGGGGAACATCTGTGTGGATTCAGCTTGGGTGTTTGAACCTCATTTCCTATCTCTGCCTGCTCTAGAGGGAAGAGGAAAACAAGACAGCAGGGTCAAAACTGGCTTTGGTTCTATAGTGCACAGCAAACTGGACTCTATTTTGGGGAGGAGGGTGGTGTATACTAAAATGTACTTCTTTAGTAGCTGTAGTTAAATGTGGTTTTAATCTATTTGCAAATTTCTTAGCCATGGGAGGAGATACTTTACTGAAGCTTCAGACTTGGAATGGAGGTCAGCCTGAACTTAGTTATTGATTGACCAGGGAGGGATGTAACAAGCTTTTATGAACTAGAGTCACTTTGAAAGGAAGAATAAAAGCAGATGCTCTGTATGAAGTAAGGATTTAGTAAAAATTACTTCTCTTGAAGCATTGGTTAAGCATTGGAACAAGCCCCCTAGGGAAGTGGTGGGGTCACCATCCCTAAAATTGTTCAAAAAAAAGTAGATGTGGCACTTTGTGATATGTTTTAGTGGGTATGGTGGTATTTGTTTGAAGGTAGGATTTGATGATTCTCTAGCTTCAGAAAGGCTGTTTAATTGCAACACAGAGATGAGTCCAGTGTGCACTAACAGTGAAGGAATATTCTTGTTTTTTCTGTACAGCTTGAGTAAAATCTTCACAAAGTCAGAAGAGCAGGGTCAAACAGGAGGATCCAGAAAAGACAAAGTGCAACTTTGCTGAGCAGGAATTCCCCTTAGATTTCCTTCTACTTCCTTAGTCTTAGTGCCTCACTCTAATGTGTGATATGCATTATCTTGGCAAAAACCATTACTCTTGGTGTGAATAATATTCAGGCTATTCATGCTATCATTCAGTATTTGTTTTGTAACAGCATCACTATAAAACATCAGAGAAATAATAGTTTTTAGTTTTCTCATGTGGGGGAAGGACCAATTCTGGTTTTGTACCTGTAAATTTAGAGGATAGAACACATCTACTTTTACTCATTTGACATATAAAGCAGAGGAATCATTGGAAAATATTCATACTAAACACAGATTTTGTTGTGATCATTTCATAAAATGCTTGTACATTTCCTTTTGGAATAAGAGCACTGAGCTGAATTACCTGTTTTATGATAACAGCTATCAAGCAGATAGGCAGATGCTGTTTATGTATATAAGAAAAGGCTTGAAAATATTCAAAAAATAAGTGGAATTCATTCTCTAAAACTTTTTTTCATTTCTAGTTACGTTTAGTATCAAGCTAGGTTGGGTCATGAGTTATTTGTATCTTATGAAAAATTAATATTAATTCATACATTACATGCGGTACATGTGAACTGTAGAGAAGGGAAATATAACCTTGCTCTACTAGCAGACTGCTGTTTGGAAATTTAGAGTGCCAGCTATCTGATATTTTCTCTGCTTTATCCCACAACAGCTCATGCTTGTGACCTTCCCTACAAAAAATAATATTATGTACTTCATTCCCCCTACACTTTCCAAGGCCACTGTAAGACAGCAGAAGCCAAGTGGGGAGGTTTTCAGTAGTGTTACTGTCCTTGCCCTCTAAATGAGAGATCACACACAAGTGAATTAATTTAGACTTTTTTTTTTTTTTGTGTGATATTCTTTTGCCTAATACTTAAGTAACTGGTTTTAAGAGGATTTCTTCTGGGGCAGTTTGAAGTGTCATGATATTTAGTGATGCAACTGGACAAGACGGACACTAGAGAACATGCAATATATAACTTAGATTCTGGATTATAGAGGAGAAGACTTATCCCCAAATACTGCCATAGCCAGTCTATATAGCTTAAATTTGTGTATGTAAGACTTCTATAAAACATGGCAGCTTGTATCTCCTGATGCATATTACCAGCTAAACTCACTTCTTCAAACTGGTTTGCAGAGAGCTTTTATGCAGCAGAGAATCAGACCAGAGACATTCATTCCCGGTGTTTGCAGTGCTCTAATTTCCCTCACCAAAGCAGGAAAATAAATTATACTGGAGCTTGGGAGCATAACTGAGACAGTGGCAAAAATATCACTGTAAGTTCCTTCAAATTTGTGACATTCTTACATTTTTTATGTTGCCTTCTGTTACCGGCTCCTGGGTTGTCTTTCCATCTCTGGTGTGATATCACATTAGTGTTACGTAAAGTAATACTTTAAAAGTCTTAGGTGTCATATTTTTATAATAAACACTTATATGTATGCTTGTAAAAAAAAATGTGTTATGTAAACATTCAGATATTTAAGTGAGGTTGTGTTGCCATGATCCACATTTCCTTTCCTACAGGAGAATGCTACTTGGGTCATGTGAATTTAGCTAACCAGGATAGCTGAGCAAGCTTTCTCTAAAAAACATTTCATGTGTTTTGAAAAGTATTATAAAATAGGCATATTATCAACTGTGCAAAATTTTTGTTAAGCACACAGTTCTCTGTATTTGGAGGTGATCAAGGATCTGTAGTTGTTCTTTGGAATAATAGAAACTGACCAATATTTTCTTGAAACTGACCTAAAGTAAAAATTTTACTGTTTAGGTGTTTAAAGAAAAGTAAAATTAAGGGCTACTTAGTCATGCAAATTCATGTATAACTAAATGCCACAGCACTTCCTTGGAAGTCAAGAGATTCTGAAAGCAAATAATAACAGGATAGACTCCATCAGTAACAAATCACAACAAGTCACTCTTCTGTTTTCTGCAGACTTGTGAAAATATTCATGACCCTTGCAGGGTCCCCAGGCTTTCTTCTATTCAATGTGCTGTATTTTTGCAGAATACAAAAATATCTTATTTTGCTCCAGTGTTTTTCGGAAACATCTGTTTGACCTGGAGTTTGCAAATGGCCTCTACATGTAAATGAAATAGTAACCACCAAATTGTTCATTATCTAAAAAATGAGAAATTCAGTTACGCCTAATAGTGAGTCAACTCACACTTGGTGTTTAAAGCTTCCCTTTGTGTGTTTGTCTACTGTAATACAGTGTAGATTACAGAGGATACTTCAAGGTTACATTAGACTGTTTTTTGCCCTGTTTGAGTTCTTTAGTTGTGTTTTCATTTGTGTAATAACTCACTTCTGTGGTTTCCAATGAACTTGGAAAAATGACATCCCAATTTTTCTTGTTCACCAATTTGATACATTATTATAGCCACAAAGAGATACAGTTCTGTCAAAATCTGCTTTGCTCTGCAAAAACAGATCCTGACCCAGAGATACTAGAGTCATATAGAGATTTTGAAACAGATTGCAGCACATTTATCTCTTTGGCTTGGCTCAGAAAGAATGCAAAGTTTTCCAGCATCATCTCCTCTGGGAAATGGATTTGTAGAGAGTTCTCAGGGCCTGACAAAAGGCCCACACAGTATGCATCTCTATGTAAACTTTGAGATAAGAAATGCTACTCAGAAATGCCATGGAATAGGACGGATATTGTTGAGAGAGAAATGGAGCTAGAAAAAAAGTTTCGAAGGATGGCCTTGCAAATAAGACTAGATACTTTGGAGAAATAGAATTATGAAAGATGCATTGTAACAGGACCCATGAGGGGTAGTTTTAGATGATTTGCTTTAGGGTGTCTACAGCATGGTGTGGCAAAAAGCTCATAGGCTAAGAAATGCTTATAGTGTTTTGTAATTAGGAAATAGTTGGCTTCTGATTGTGATGGCATGGATTGGAACATCTGTATTGTTTCACCTTTCATATGAGACTGAAAATGGAATAAAAGGTTTTTAAAATGCTTCTCAGGGGCCCCATCTCTGGGTCAGAAAAAGGCCAAATCCAACAATCTCCTTTCTCTTTTTACTGATCACATCTGAAATAGTCCATGTGCCTAACCAAATCTCACCTGCAGATACATGACACTGTTCCTGTTTTATTTGGATTTGTTTATGTAGCAATGGGGAACAAAGCGACACGGACCTCTTCATGCATCTGATGGAGATCCCTTTATTGCAGAAATTGCACCCTTTTTATACTTTTAATGTCCACCTCACATAACACAAACCAAACTGAGGCCTAACAGGACTCAACAGAAGAAGGGCACCCATTGGCTGGCTCAGCTGCAGTGCTGCTGCCCACTCATCCTACCACCCAACAGCATCCTACCACCACTCAGCTTCCTGCTCATATGCTCTCCATGCATTCCTCCAGCCAATCACAATCTCACTTCCAGCTGTCACTGAGACTCTCTTCTCACTCCTAACTGCCTCTCATCCCTCAGCCAACTCCCACCCGCTCAGCCTGCAGCTGTGCCTTTCCCACAGGGCCTTCTGGTGAGCACAAGCCTTAACCACTTTAACATTATAACCCCATATCCCACAGTGCAATATAATGAGGAGCAGGCATTCTAAAACAATGACTCTAAATTTTGATGTCATTGTCAATTTTCAAGGTCAATAAGTTCATACAATATCAAATCCCTGCATATTTTAATATGGTTATTATATATTATATAGCCTAAGCATGTATTCTGGAATTTTCACAATAATTAATGATTTGGGTTTGGCAATCATAGTTGTTTTAAAATACATACAGTTTCTGTAAATTACTTATTTTTGGGTCACTATCAAAAATTACCCCCAGAAATCTGATGTTATGTTATTAAACTATTATTTGAGGTGATTATTCTCCATCTCACTGTCTATAAAAACAAAACAAAACAAAACAAATGAAAAACCCCACAAAACACAAAAACAAACAAACAAAAACCAAAACCCAAATGGATCTACACATGGTCCATCTAGTCCAATACTGAGCATCCAGCAGTTGAAACAGTAGATTCTGCCTAGAAATGATTTAGTGTGCAAGCTGGATCTTTTTACGTTTCAAAACATTAATAATTTTTACATTAGATACATTCACTCAAACATCCCAACCCAGATTTTTTTAACATCCATTTTGAAACATATTGCCCAAGAAGTTGTTTAATTCCTTTTTCACTTCCCTGACATTGTCTCTGCATCCTCCTGCAACAGTAATATCCAGGCATGCACTACTCTGATACTGCTGATAAAATACACTTGCTTTAATCTATATTAAACCAAAATCTATAACTGTGCAGGGGCCACGATGATATCTTGTATGTTTTTCAGGAAAGGAGCCCATACTTCTATTGAATATCAGATCTCTTTAATTCCCTTCAAGTTTCTGGTCCTCTGCACCTTGTCAAGCGTCACTAGTTTCTTATCATCAGTATAAAGTCAACAAAGGAAAGCCTCATCATAGCTCTGTAATATGTGGGAAGTCTGCATAGATGCCCTCACAGCCAGGAGGTCCGGCCATGTCCTAGGGTGGCATCAGGCACAGCATCACCAGCCAGGCAAAGGAGGGGATTGTCCTGCTTACCTCTGAGCTGGGGTGGCCTCACCTCAAGTCCTTGGGTCAGTTTTGGGCACCACAATATAAGAAAGATGTTAAACTATGAGAGAGAGTCCAAAGGAGGGAAACAAAGATGGTGAGAAAGGCCTAGAGGGGAAGCCATATGAGGAGCGACTGAGGTCACTTAGTCTGTTCAGCCTGGAGAAGACAAGAGTGAGCTCAGATGTAATCACAGTCTACAACAACTTCCTTGTGGGAGGAAGAGGAGAGGCAGACACTGATCTCTTCTCTCTGATGACTAATGATAAGACCATGGGAATGGACTGAAGTTGTATCAGGAGTGGTTTAGGTAGGATATGAGAAAAATGTTCTTCGCCCAGAGGGTGGTTGGGCACTGGAAAGGTCTCCTCAGTGAAATGGTCACAGCACCAAACTTGACAGATCTCAGGAAGTGTTTAGATTATACTCTCAGGCATATGGTGTGACTCCTGGGTTGTCCTGTGCAGGACCAGGAGTTGGACCCAATAATCCTTGTGGGTCCCTCCCAACTCAGCATATTTTGTGATTCTGTGATTCTGTGATATGTCATCCTTTTCCCACATCTTCAGCAATGAATTTATGACTAGAGATGCTCCCTTCAGACAAGAATGTGTCCGAATTCCCAAGGATGGTACAGTTTCACATAATCTGTGCTGCAAATCCTGCAGATTTAGCATGAACTGATAATAATATGCTAAGTAGTCTTGAAAAGCTTCTTTTGCACCATTAAATTTTCCTCCATCTACTTTCATATTAGGGAAATCTGTGTGGCAGGCTTTGACTCTTGAGAACACTAATAAAATTTCCCCACCTCATACTTCAGGTCCTTAAATTCTTAAATTTAGGACTTTAAATTCTTCTCAAGTCCTTACATTTTTAAAATCTTAGCCTTAGGCTTTAGAGAAAGTCATGGTACTGGGAGCTGACCTTATACTGATTCTGTCTAGTTTAGTTATTGTGGCAGTAGAAGCAGTGCTGAATCAAAAATTATGTTACAGAAACTCTGCAGAGGTGGTATTGCAACTCAGGGTGATATCACTGTACTTTTGGTTGGGAGAAAAAGAAAGAAAAAACAGCAGCATTGATTTAAGGCATTATATGATCAAGTATATCAAATTAATTAAACTTAATTTTTATTAGCAAATTTATATCTGACTTCTCTAGAATCAAATCCAGGGGCTTCTGGAATGAAAGGTATTTTTCTCTTTATTCTAATAGGAAGCTTGTTTACCCCAAAACATGTTCATTTCATGTCATAACTAAAATCTTGGAATTTTTTATTGTAACACATCTCTGTGTCCTACAGAAATGTCTTCTCCTGAAAAATTTTCATCCATGTTGTTAATGCAGATGCAAAGGAGACAAGTTCCTGCTGCAGCAAAAATTAATTTTGTACAAAGAAAGCAAAGATTTTGACCGGAGAGTAAATGCTCATTGAGGAAATGTTAGTTAATCTCTATTAAATATCAAAGATCTTCCTTGCTTTCTTCTAGGCCAAGACATAATGGGAATAGTTCAACTGGGTTAACGTGGGTCTGTAGGGTTTTACCTGAACACATAATTTGTTTTTACACAGAATATAGTTTAGCAGTCATCTTATCCTGAATTAACCTGTACCTATGTGGGTACTCCCAGTTCAGTTGAAGAAAGAACAGAGATAACTCTCAGGCTTAGCCTGGAAAACTTAGAATTCTAAACTATTGTTATGTCTTCTTGTAGCTATTTTTTATAATAGTTAGCTACTGTTTATAAGAATTGTCCTTCAAAGAATTATATTTCCGACTCACCAATGAAGTGAGAGATGTTTTCAATGGGACCAATCACAGTTCACTTAAGCGAGTCATGTTATAAAAAGGCACAAAATTTGTATTAAACCCCTTTTGCCCTTTTGCCTTCTGAGAAGTCGGAATCTTTCTTTCTTTCTTATTCCTGGCTCAATAGCGACATCTGGTGACCCTGATGTGATAATGGAAGAGCCAGGATGCCGCCCCTGTAGAGAGAGGCACCCCAGAGAGGCTCCCTGTTATTCGGACACCTTCTGCCTTCCTGAAGTGAGAGGTAAGTGATTTATTTCTGCGTCTTCCTGGAGAGGATTGTCCCCTTGGGACAGCAGATTTTAGAGTTTTCTTACAATGGAGAACCAACTTACCCAAGATGAACAGGAGATTTTTCTGTATGGAAGTCTCTGGTTTCTTTTATGCGGATCAAGATATCAGATGATGTACTTTGCCAACTTTTATTTTATGCTAAGTCTCACAGATTTCCTTGCTGCTGCATCTGACCCAAAAACTTGGTTACGTCTAGGTGAACATTTATTAGATGACCTTGCTAACAAGGACCTGACAGTGATTCTACTGATAACAGCCTGGAGACTTATTTCCAGAACTACTCAAGGCCAGGTCCCAAGGGAAAGTGATTCAGATCAAGGGGCCACAGAGATCGATGATGTTATTTCTGTAGGCAGTGGCACTTTGGGGACTGGGGGAGCAAGTGGGGCATCCCCTGGGCCCACCCTGGTTCTGTGTGGGCCCTTGGAGGACATAGGAACCCCTCATAAAACCTATTTGTCTCCTAGAGACTATATCCCACCAAAGTATCCCCATGCCCAAGATTATATTAAACCGAAATATTTCAAGCCAGCCATTTCACTGTCGGCAACGGCTGCCTCTACTCCGATTGGAGCAGTCGGTATGTCTTTGTCCCAGTCAGCCTTCTCCTGGGTGACACCACTGTCTCCCTCAGCACCACAAGCTGCGTGGCCACGTTTTCCAACTCCCTATCTATCGCCATCATGGCCATCTAGGGATCAGCCATTTTATGGCCAGTCGGCTCCATTCACCCCGCCCCAGCTGCCCCCCCATTCCTCACTGATAAGGGGGGCAGAACCTACGCCTCCCGCAGCCCCTACTGCGGCTGCGTGCACCATCACTTCGGCTCCTTCATCATCAGCTGTAGAGCCTGCACAGATCTATGGCCTGCACCCTCCCCGCATTGCCAGAGCTAGCTGCGCAGCTGATGTCCTAGCTACTGTCACGATCTCTGCCGGCCTCCTCCCCACCTTCAATGGCGGGGCTACCGCAGCTGCTTCCCCCTTCCCTCCCCACATGCACCAGTTGACTTGATGTCCTTTACAGTTCTGGAGCCGCCGTTTGCTGAGCCGTCTGCTGCAGAAGCAGTGGCGGCCACCTCCCCCGCTCCATGATCTGCAGTTGCGCCATCCGCTATGCCGCAGGCTGTGGCTCCCATTCTTACACAGTCACCAACGGCTGCCTCCTCCACTGCAGAGATTGAAGTCAGTTCCTCCACTCCGCAGTCCGGGGCCAGTTCTCTGCCTTCGGTACCTGCGGCAGACTGGCCATCCTTCGCTGCCCACAGGCTGTCCCATCCATCCCTATCTACAGAGGCAGACAGTGACAGCGAAGACCACCTAGACTCAAACACCCGACAAGGATGTGACCTGACATCGGAACCAACGGGCAGAGACAGCGTCTCAGACCTCTGGACGCTGCCTCCTTGTCGTGTGACTGTGAGGCCACTGAATCCTCCCCGATTTTGGGAGTCCATTAAGATACGGGCTTTGGAGTCTGGTGATTGTGATCAGACCAAGAAGGTAGGTATTCCTAGGGGTGGTTTCATGCGTTCATCTATCACAGAGGAGGGTTGCACAAGTGATGGCCAGGTGACCCCTCCAGCCCCTGGGGAGGGCACACAAGTGGGCCAGAATGGAGGTGTTCCTCAGCAGAGGAGAATTCAAGCTTTTCCCGTGCAGAAAGCTGTCCCAAATACAGGCCAAGCCGACAGGCACAATGTCATATCCTGGCGCGTTGTCCAAGCTTAAGATAAAGTTGCTTGGATAAAAGTAGCAAAATATAGGCTTGGTTCTACACAAGTTTGGCAAGCTATCAGAGTGATAAACAGTGACCTATTTACTCCATCTGATGTCAGACATATAGCTCAGGTGCTGTTTCAGCCTGTGCACTTTGAAGTTTTCAAAACTAACTGGAGGCAAATGGCTCATGTGGTGGCTGCTGGTAATATGGAGTTGTGTTCTGATGATCTGAGAGCCAGAGTAGGAGTGGATGCTCTCATGGGAGAACATGTCTTTGATAGTCCTGATCTTCAGGCTACCTGTCATCCTGCTATTTTAATACAAGCCCAGAAGACAGGGTTCACTGCATTGTTAAAAACTATAGAAATGGCTGCTCCTAGGCAGCCATATGTGAAAATTACTCAAGGAACAAAAGAACCATTTTTGCCATTTGTTGAAAAAATTGCAGCAGCTTTGGAGAAACAGGTTTTAGATGATAACTTGAGACACATTCTATGTAAGCAGTTGGCAAGAGATAATGCAAATGATGACTGCCAGAGAATCATAAATTCTCTTCCGGGTGACCCATCGCTGCCAGACATGGTCAGGGCATGTTTTAAATTAGGTTCTGCTGACCACAAGGCATCTGTCCTGGCAGCTACCTCACAGCCAGGCCAAGGATGGTCAGGCAGTGGACAGCACAAGAAGGGAAAGAAAAAGGGTAACCAGAAACAGGTGCCTCAGCAGCAGAAGGGACCAAATACTGGGTTATTGTGTTCTAGATGCTTAAAACCAGGTCACTTTGCACAACATTGCAAGTCTAGGTACCATGTTAATGGTCAGTCTTTGGCCGGGGAAATGAGGGGATGAGCGCACAGGAGAGCTGTGCATGGACACAAGTACTTCCCCAGGGTGCGGCACCGACTCAGGTCTGTTCAGCCAATTTAAGGCCAGTACCCACGGCTCAGCCGGAGTGGATGTACAAACCACAGTCACAGTCATTTTAGACTCCTGTGGTGTGCAGAAGGTTCCTTTGAACGCATTTGGACCTTTGGGTGAAGGCCTGAGTACCCTCTGGGAGTCTTTGTACATCCGAGTGTCATTGACTCTGACTTTATAGGTCAGAGTTGTGCCTTGGTTTCCACACCCTCTCCCCCATCACTATCCCAGCAGGGACCTGCATCGCTCAACTTATGCCTTTTCAGTCATGTGTTCCCAGGGATGACCAATGAACTCATGGAGATGATGGTTTCGGATCCACAGGATTGCCACAAGTCTTCTGGACAGCAGATACTTCTGATAAGCAGCCACAGATGACATGCACCGTGACTCTCTCAGGTGCCCAGCCACCTCGGATTTGGCTTTGAGGTTTGATCGACACCGGGGCTGCTGTGACGGTCATCTCCTTCTCTGTGTGGCCTCCTGCGTGGCCTCTGGATTCTGTGGGTCCGGCCATTGAAGGAGTGGGGAGTACAACGCTGAGCTTTATGAGTCGACAAGCTGTGTTGATCAAAAATGTAAATGGGCAGACAGCTACAGTTCGGCCCTATGTCACCACAGCCCCGATCACTCTCTGGGGATGGGACGTATTGGCAGCTTGAGGGGTGTAGATTGGCACGGATTTTTAATTGGGGTCACTGACCAGAGGGGAGCGAAGCATCTGATGCTGCCTTTACGGTGGCTAGCGAGCAGACCCATCTGGGAGAATCAGTGGCCCCTGACAGATGAAAAGCTCATTGCCCTTCGTGAATTGGTACAGGAGCAACTTTGACAGGGACACATTGAGCCTTCTACTAGTTCCTGGAATACTACTGTCTTTGTAATAAAAAAGAAATCCAGGAAACGGAGGTTGTTACAGGACCTCTGGGAAGTTAATGCGGTCATGCAAAGTATGGGGGCTTTGCAGCCTGGTATGCCTTCACCTACCATGATCCTTGCAGGATGGGAAATTCTAATTGTTGATCTGAAGGATTGTTTTTTTACAATCCCTTTGCATCTGGATGACAGACCAAAATTTGCCTTTACTGTGCCTGCAGTTAACAATGCTGAGCCTGTGCAGTGATATCAATGGAAAGTTTTGCCACAGGGCTGCAAAAACAGGCCAACCATTTGCCAATGGTATGTGGCTCAGGCATTAGCCAGAGTCCACGAACAGTTCCCTGATATATGTTGTTATCATTATATGGATGACATCCTGGTGGCAGCATCCACCCAGGATGAGTTGCTGAGGGTACAGCCTCAGCTGTTTGCTGCTTTGCATTTTTATGGGCTGCAAGTGGGTCCAGAAAAGGTTCAAAGGCATCCTCCTTGGAAATATTTGGGGGTCAGGATTCTGGATCAAACTATTCAGCATCAGGACACTAACAGGTGTGTAGTTTCTGGGGTCCTCCTTCTCACCCTTTTTGAAAGTCTGGACAACATTAATCAGCTTCCAGTCAGCTGGGATCTCTCCAGATTCCCAAGACCATTCAAAAATCATTGAGAGACTTTGCAGGGACATCAGCCCATTCTTCTGAGGAATCTTGGATGAATTCTATCAGGCTCCATAGCTCTGTATGGACCCAGCTGCAGCAGCAGATCCTACATAATTTCAGGGTTGACTGGGAGTTGATCATTTTCACAGTCATGGTCCTTCAGCTCAGGGCACTCTGTCCACGCTGAAGACAGAGGCAAAGAATGTGTTAAACACCTCTTCCAGTTTTTGAGGTGACCATCCTCTCCTAGTAATAAGATGATATTATTTTTACTCTGCCTATTGCTATTAATATATTTGAAAAACTCTTTTTATTGTCCCCTTCAGTTCTGGCCAGCTTCAAGTCCAATTGAGCTTTAGCTGCATGAATTCTCTCCTTACAGCAGGAGGAGAGCCACTGTCTGAAGGCCTCTGATATAGCTGGTTCAGTGACTCCCACAGCTACAGAGGATTAAGCTCTATGAGCAAATCTCTATTTGGCATATCAATACCATAACTGAAAAACCTACACTGAAATTGGGGGCCACAGAGTGGTGAGGGGAAAACAAGCACGCAATCAATGTGATTGGTAAGCAAGTTCCGATTTATTGAAAGATCATACCAGCTTTTATAGTGATTGGCAAACCATAAGCGTTTCTCTTGCAAACAATAAGCTCTTATTGGATATGAGTCACAGGTATACATGTTTTTTCTACTTGCAGTTACGGTTTTTGCAGCCAAGTTTCTTACCCTTCAGCTTTCAACACATCCTGCCTCCCAACCTGTGCTGAACCCCCGAGCTGTCCCGTTCTGTTCTTGGACTGCAACATTGTAGCATTCTACCCTTGCTGCTTGTCCTTGCAGATTTCTAGCGCTGCTGCTGACTATACAATTAACAGTCTGGGAATGGATTTTTAAGGCCTAAAACCTAAGCAGGATTTTTAAACAGAGGATTGATCAAATAAGTATTCTAAAGACCAGTGGCCTTGTTCTTGCAACCAATTCTCAACACACTAGTATGCTGATAAGACTGGGGCTGAAGTGATCTCTTTGGGCTCTTCTGTGCCAGCTACTGTGTCTGTTTGCTGCCTCTGTTGGCTGCTCCCAGATGGTCAGAGAAGACTCCTTCCTGCCTGCCCTGCCTGTGTGAACAGCCATGCCATGCACTCCAGGTCACTTGCACTCTCTAGAGCCATTTAAATCTCCCTTCCATGCTCCCAACACCACCCCCTCCTCACCTGTTGGCTGCTGCCAGATCTGAAAAGGCTTGGGGCTTCCGATCAGGTGTCCCTGAGCTGGGGAACCCCACTGTGCAGCCTGATCTACCCCAGGACGTACCTCAGTTGCTGTCTCCTAACTGACTCACATAACCTTTTGTGTAAATCCTTTTACTGTGTTACTGTGTTCAAGGAGAGCTGCTTGAATTTTTTTTTTTTTTTTAAATTCAGCACGTTCATTCAGAGGTCTTGTGAAGGATTTGTGGACTCCCTTGTATACTTTCTGTGTAACCATTTTGAGAGTTTTGAAATTGGACAGAACTTAATGAATTGTCAAGAGTGGATAGTGTAAGGAAAAGTAATCCACTAACATCAGAGTTTTATGTCCAGAAAGGAGACAGGGGAGTCCTTTTACTTTATTTGAATAAAGGGAGAGTGACGCGCTGCCCAGTGTCCACTCAGGCTCCGGCTAGCTCCCCAGGGCAGCGCACCGTGTGTGGCCGCTTCCCCTCCTGCCCGCGCTGGGTTTCAGGGAAGATGGTTCAGCCTGCACTCCCTCGCAGAGAGTGCAGGACTGCAGCAATAAGTTCAGCATCGAGGAGGCGGCGTAATACGAAAGGAGAGAGAAGGGCAGCTTCGGGTGTAGGACGAGAGGATGTTTATTGGGGTCCAGGGGTCCACGAAGCCACGAGGCTGCTCAGGGAGCACGAGGTTTTGAAGGAGGGTGGAAACCAGGGGTGGAGGGAGACAGAAACCAATCGGGTGAGGGAGGAGTTGAGTATAAACACAAACCAATAGGGTTGAGGGTGGGAGTGAACTAGGATACAGCAACCAATGAGGGAATAGGGATAACATAACTGACATGGAAGATTCCAGAATAGGGGTATGGGTCAAGGGAGGATTGACACTTCACGTGGGTTGGGTATAAGGGATTGACAGGGAAGATTCTAAAACGTGGGTATGTGCCCTGGGGAGATTGACATTTCGCGGGGGTTGGGTATAAGGGATTGACAGGGATGGGGAAGGAGGGTGAACACCTTATATGGAAAGGAGGGGTTCGGGGCAAACCATCAGGGGCTACAGAGCAAGGGAGGTTTCGGGGAAAAACCAACAGTAATATTAAATAACCTTAAAAACACACTACCACAGGAGAGGCCATGGGGCATTCCCCTGGGGTCTCTCAAATTTTTGCAGGACACAGCCTCCTTTTTATCCTAATTTCCCAGCCACATTTCGCTTGTCTCTTTCCCCATTGGCTGAGGCACTTGAGAGGTACAGACTTCCCGAAACGCCTGATACTGAAGATTGTCCTCTAATGTATAACCCTGCTTTTTCATTTTTAATTCTTATGGAATTTAGGGTTTTTCGCCATTGTTTCTTTCATCTTTTAATATCCACTTTAATTTATCAGTAAACTTACAGTTTGTAAAGGCAAATATCTTTTTTTCCATTCATCAATCAGTGGAATCCTTCCCCTTATTTCTTTTATCTCTCAGTGCTAGTTTTATCTACCAACAGACCCACAGTTTGTTTGTAAAGACAAATCCATCATTCCTCTCAATTGAATCGGGGAAGAGGGCCTTTGGATTAGTACATGCTATGTAACAAAAACTAATGGAAGATAAAGAAATGAGTGGTTTTGACTGGAAGAAAATTATTAATTTTTTCTTTTACAAAGCCTTCCTGAGAAAGAAAAAATCCATTTGGGGAATTTGATGACCCTAAAGGTCTTTTCCAACCTTAACGATTCTGTGATTCCAATTATAAATAGGATTAAACTGCTGATAGAATGTATTATTTAAAGAGAAGCTGGAAATGAGCACCACCTAAGTGCTTTCTCTGGTAAATTCCTGATTTTTAAAAACACATTTCATTTTTACATCTATAAGTAAATTCTACTGTAAGTTTGTACATTTATGAATAATATTGCTAGCTTACTATGGTTCTCAGTGTCAGCAGTGCCCCATATTTAGCCAGAGTACATTTTGATTTCATATATCTTATTATACATTTCAAGTGTTGGAATAAATTCAGCAAGGTAGTAATTATCATAGTAGACAATGGTTAATGCTGTAATATGTCAGATGCAGATATGGTTTACCAGATGCACAAACATGCAGCATAACTACTGCTCAAAATAGTTTCCTCATTAATAAGCAGCATTCTTCATTTGAAGAAATGTACAATATCAGGTCCCACAAGTTCAATGGCATTCACTGAATTTGTTTTACTGAAAATGAGGGTGTAGAAAAATATAAGCATGCATCTCCTGGCTCTGAATTCTGAGGCTTAACTACTGTATCTGTAGCAGGTGAGTAAAACCTGATTGCTCTGCAGGCTTTGTGAACCAAGACCGTATTTGCTATTTTCTTCCCAATTTAGGTCCTTCCTATTAACAGTCTTTTTTCTATACCGGCTGAGAAGAATCCGGTTAACTGAAATGTTGTTAGAAAAAACAAAATGCAGGAATCTTTTAGCCTGGATTCAAACTACTTTTGTTTTTTTATCGTGTCTTCATCATAGTGTTATTTATTACCACAGAAATTATTTTATAGCTGTGTATTTTGTTACATTATGCTTACCCTACTATTATAATATTTGCAAAAAAAACCCCAAAACATAAAAAGTATATACTATCCACAAGTAAGTATTGCATTATACAAAGAAAGAAAATAAAATTCCCAATCAGATATTTCTGCAGTCATTCAAACAGTCACCATCTCTGTCACAAATGAAGATATGTTTCTAGAACAGATGACTCTTGTCAGGGCAGCTGTTGGAGAGACAAAGGAAATGAAATGCAGTTTTATCTTTTGGGGAGATAAAGGGGCAGCTATTTTTTTTCAACATAAAATTAATCTTGCTGTCATTATGCTAATACAAAGGACAATGCTAAATTACAACTTTATTACATTTCTCTGAAGTACTTTTGGTGTCACTTAAGTCATTAATAAATACAAATAAACACAGTTGGAGAAAATACCAGTCTTGACTCTTAAGGTCTTGACATAGGCTATTGTGTGTAATTATGTTAGACATAAAAATGGTTTATCCTAGTTCTGCTAGTTATCTGAGACTGTATTCAGTTCAATTGCTACCTCTTATAAGTACTGAACTCAAAGAAAACTTGCAACAGAGCAAAAGATGAAAATTCTAATAGAAAGTTTTTGGTTTGTCATACTGCAGGGAGCTTTCATTCAGGTGCATTGTACAAAGGTGTATCTACATACATGGTGTGATTTAATATTGTTTCTCCTACCTGGCTGTATGGTTGTTTAGGTCTTTCATCTTTTCTGTGAAATCACAAAGGACACTAAGCTTCTTAACAAGCATAAATCTGATGTTCTTGCCCCTATGGGCAAGTGTTCTTTTTGGTTAACCAGTACTTTCCTCTTTATGAAAATAAGTATGAAAGCTTTCATGTCAGTCACTGCTTACACGTTGGATCATCTGTGTATGGGGTTTATAACTTTTTATTATCTTTTGCTATTGTTTTTAAAACATGGGCAAGGGTGATGGTGAAAACCGTCCAAGAAAAAGAGTGAGGGATGGGAAGTCTGATCCGATGTATCCTCACGGGTCCCCCATTCTGTTGGATTACAGTGAAACTTGAGGTTCTGTAAGAATTTTCAGGCCTTTCTGTGTTCTCACAGTTTATTTTGGAAAAATTCTGATGCTTAGAATCTATTCGATATCTAGCTATTCAATAATATGTATGCAATAAAAGTTGAGAATATAATAAGGCTTAAATTGAAAAAATTATAAAAAACCCAGCAGTGGAACTAACATGTGCAGTCATCACTGAGAGAAGTATGTGTCAATAAAATGAGACTTTATGAGCAGATTTATCTCTGAATTTTATTGTGGAGAAGATCTAATACACATAAAGAAACCTTGGTATGGAAAGAAGAAATAACCATCAAAGAAGTCTTGCAGATCATGGTTTTTTGTGACAGAAATGCATTCTAATTACACAAGACAAACATTTACCAGTGAATGGGAGAAGAACTATACATTGTAAAGGTAGGTCACTGTTGCTATAGATCTATACAGCTCAGGATAAGTCTGGCTTTGGTAACTGTATAATTTTATTTTTACTTTGCATAATACTATAGACTCAATTCTCAGTTTGTCACTTACATATAAAACTGGAATGTATCTTCTTTTTAACCACAGTTCAAGGCACCAAAATAGCTTGGAGTGTGCTGTGTTAGAATACAACAGAATTGTTGAATGTAAAAAGTCCTTGACCAGAATAAAATTTAAGTTATAATTGAAACATATTTTGCCCTTTACTCTTGATCAGTATATGGCCATGCTCTGGGGTTTCTAGTTGAGTTGAGCACGTAATAAATTATATGTGTGTGCATGCATCTAAAACAAACATATCAAAAAAATCAAATGTATGGCAAAAAAGAGCCAAAGTAAAGAGTATTTAATAATACTGAAGACTCAGAATATTCAAAGGGAGAATAAAAATGCAGAAAACAAAGGTGAAAGATGACAGGAAGATTTCAAAAAGGGATATGATAAAAATAAGAAACTTATGAGCAGCAAAAGCCAGTAGTGGAGACAGCCAAGCATCTGTTCAATAGCAGTACTAATTTACTAACAAAAGAAATTGGAGTGCTAAGAAATTAAGTGAATTCTGCTTCAATGTTGGCAAAGGCAAACAAGAGTGAATGCCAGAACCAGTCATAAATTCCTTCAGAGTGAATAATAGTACGGAATAAAACACAGGCTAAGCCAAAAGAAGCACTTCAGAAATTACAATCTCTGAACTTGTCAGCCAGATAGATTGCAGAGCTAAAGCTTGTGTGCCTACTCCAGAGCTGTGCAGAGCACACCTAAGAGAACCTTTGTCCTTTCCTTGATAATTTTTAGTTTTGTGCTCCCTGGAGGGAGTGTCACTGTGGTAATGGAGAGGAGATTCTGTGAGGTCGCCTCTGTCTCTGAGCAGGAAGGAACACTTTTATCTCTCTTGATTTTTATATTTTATAAAGAAGCAGTTAGGATTTTTTTCTAATACAGTAGCTGTGCCAAATATGTTATTGCTGTAGCTATGCCACACCTGATGGCTGCTTAGTTTGGGCAGTTAGAGAACAGAGTAATCTCTCCAGGGAAGTAAAGGAAATGTGGTGTATTTTGTCTGAGAGAGAAATAGGGCAGTTGAAGATGAATAACCAAGTGGGAGTATAAGTTTGTGTTGAATACAGAATAGGAAAACTTGAATAAAGATGAAGTAGAAATTCAGAGAGGCAGGAAATGTATTGACAATTTAGGGAAGGGTAAAAGTGTTCTACAAGATAATTGACTTCCTTAAGAAAGAGAAAATAGTGGGAACAGAGGAAATGCGGAACGCTTTTGGAACACATTACAGGCTTCCCGCTGAAGCTCAGAGAGAGGCTATTCATTTCCATTGGTTTTCACCCTTCTTGTTCTTTAGAAACTGAATTAGAACTGCTCTGGCTTCAGAGAGATCCTAGTGGTCTGAAGTTGTTCATTAACAGTCTTCCGAGGCTTTTGCTTTTCATGACTGTCTATGGAGAAGTGCAATAAAGCTTGAAGCCTTAGCTT
This sequence comes from Dicaeum eximium, assembly GCA_013396995.1. NCBI lineage: Eukaryota > Metazoa > Chordata > Aves > Passeriformes > Dicaeidae > Dicaeum > Dicaeum eximium. The sequence goes on along the minus strand of VWZP01000985.1, from coordinate 7,274 downwards.
TAAAAGCACTGCACTACCACCTCTGGTGGATTAATTATCAAAGGATTTAAATACACCCACCAGCACTAGTTATGAATGAAGCCAATTAATTAATCTTAGATTCTTTTCTGTAAAGATGATTTTGTAAGTTATTTGTGAAAGAAAGTGTAAAATACTTTAGTTTTAAATTGTTTCCCACAAGTGACAATATATAAATTTACTAACAAAACTTGCAATCAAATATGATAAATTTGAAAAAAGTCCTCATAGTTTTGTCTCTGGAGAAGGTGCGACTTCATAAGTCTATCCATGCTTTGATAAGACATTTAAGGGAGAAAACATGATCCAATTAGTTGCCTGCTCTCAAGAGTTTCCAAAATTTCTCTTCTGAAATTCCAGTTTACAATCTGCTGTATATAGAATTGGAAATCTTCATAGATCTTTCAGACAGTCTGGAATTACTGTGTGGTGACATGTGTGTACTGTGTCCTGACGTCTTATAACTCTGTTTGAGTAGGGTACTCACAAAGGAAAGGTATTTCGCTTTTTGAGTGTGTGGGTGGGAGGGGAAGGGAGGTGTCACTTTCTGGTTTTTAGCAAGAGACCTCTGAATTCATTGCAAAATTGGAAATATAAGATATAGCCAGACAAAACCTATAGCCACAGAATATTAATTAAAACATATTAAAATGGGTGGTCCTTTATTATAAGTTTTCTGATAGTGGAAACAGACAGAACAGTCTCATGGCATTATTAAGCACTTCAAACTCTATCACTAGACAATCTTGTGTAGTGTGCATCATTAGCATGTTCGTCATCATAATCAGCAAATTAGGTAAGCTGTGTGTTTCCACCTGTTCAGATCACAAGGTGTGAATATTTTATATATGTATATATATAAAAATAAAATATGTGTACATATCCATGTTAAAACTCTTATTTTTAGCAACAAGAACAGCATCAAGCTTTGATTAAATCTCCTTGGAAATGTTGGCTCTGATTGCTTATTATTTTGTGAAGTAATAAAAAGACTGCTCTTCAGTGAATGAAATCTGACCTGGCGTTGAAAAACCAAACATGGTGGGAACACAGTATTCTGTTTTGCTCGTGCTGAATTGCTTTTTTAAAAAATGTTGAGGTTTAAACTTTTGACTCCTGGAATGCAGAGAACTCTGTGCAAGTCATCTAGAGTTGATTGTAATTGACAAAGAATTTGGGACTCTCGAAAAGGAAAGATTATATCTTGAGTCAGTCTGTCGAGTTTGTGTGAAATGGGTTATCCTCTATAGATGCTTCATTGCCTGTAGCAATTACAGGGAAAGCTTAGACTCACCTTTAGTGTTTATAATATAGGTGTCCCTATTGAGCTAAGATGAATATCCCAATAATATCTTTGGAATAAGAAACAAAGCAGACCTTGACATTACAACTGAGGCTTTTCTAATGGCTACCTTGCTTTATATTGGTAGTCTTTCATGATTGCTAAATATATTGGGAGGACTACACCAGATGAAGATTAGTAAACAGTTTTGAGGTTTTTTATTAGTATCAGTTGCACTAAAAATTAATTTTTTCCTCATTCTGAATGACTATTTTTTCTTCCTTTGCTGTTTTGTCTCTCTTTCTTTGGTTTTTTTGTCATCTATCTTGGTTTCCTTTCCTTATGCTTCTTTTCTGACTGTATCCTTCCTTTTGCTTCCTGGTTGGAACATCCAAATTGGTGTTTCAATCAGTGAAGAACCACAACATAAAACACAATCTTTCATCTCCAAAATCACAGATGCATATGTGCTGTGAAGAAGATTGCTAAGAAGACTTGTGATACTGTTTCAGGTGCTGTTTAAATAATGAGAATATGTGTGCGGCTAACAAATGTTTGGGTGTCCTGGGCATCAAGAGAAGGAGGAGTTAATTGTGCAGTATTTCTTTCCCTAAGAACAGATGAAAGATCACAGTTTTTAATATTTCATTTTTCCCAGAACAGATGCATAAAAACTCTTTTATTTGTGTTATGTTATTTTGGACATTATTTTCTAAGTAAAAAGGTTTATTCCATCTCTGTTTTCTGATACTTTTTTTTTTTAAATTCTGGAAACTGAGCTTCTAGCTTCAGTTTTCTTCACACAACATTTTTTGGGGAGCTACTGCACCTGACACACACTAATGTCTGTCAAACATTTGGTTCATTCTGCAGTCTGAAACAGTTTGAGCTCCACAGTCTGCCAGCATTACCAGAGTGCCATGGACTTCCATTCCAAGGAACTGTGACACCATATCACTCACAGGTCTCACAAAGCCATTTCCCATATTATCATCTCCTTAGAGCTTCCAGTTGGCAGCATTGGGTTTTTAGTACCAGAGACTCCAATGAAAGAAAGCAGGCAGTAAAACATCTGCCATTTTTTTAAAGTAACAAAACCGTGGCCAAAGTGAACAGTAAAGCTATGCTTGGGTAATGAATAAACATACATTCAAATGTGAAATTTTTTGCCTCACTTTATTTGTTATTGGAGTTGATTGGTGCTGCTTAACTCATCTGAAATGAAGCGTGGTATATGTTAACAGAAACAAGAACTGGGAGGAGAACCATAATTTTGCACTTATATGTTACGTTTGATATTAAAACATAATGGTATACGCACTGACATCATGAGAAGACTGTGCCTAATTAAATATGAAAGCCTGAATAGACCTATTTTTACATGTAGAAGAGGATGTCTTCAATAAAAGAATCTTTACAAGATCTAAAATTATGAAATTGCAACTGGGATGTTACAAAGCTTTCTTTTCTAGGTATTAGCAGTTAGAATATTATTCAAGGAAATTAGTCCTATTCATTATTCTTCTATTACTCATGTCTCTGTGTAATACACCAACAAGTATTTTGGTGCTTCTTTAAAAGGATTCATGCAGAATTGGTGAAAATGTACTCAAAAATGGGAAATTTGGCTTATTGGATTACTTTAATACATGTAGGACTGATGTATAGCACTTCCTTTTCTATGGCGGTAAACTGCTGTCAAATACTTTATATGTTAAAAATTTTTATGCTGAAACAGCATTAAATAAGGAACAAAAAATGGACAGTCCAACCAGCTTAAAGGAATTTGTAAGAACCACTGTTTCATAGTACATCTTTAACATATGAATGTTATGAACCACATTAGTGATGTGATCACTAACAACAAATGACAGAAAGCTGCTTAAAGCATAAGGTGAAGTAATGTTCCAAGTAATATCAAGTGTCTCTTGAGTTCTTCAAAAACACTTTTAATTGGTTCTCCAAAATTTTAATTATGAACCAACGAGTCTGAAGACAAAAGCAGAACTAAGTGACATATCTACTTTACAGATAGATAGGCAGATCACTAAAGAGTGAGGTAGATCCACACAAACTAGTACCCAAAATTGTTATACCTGAATTGACAAACATGCTGTGTCTCAGAACTGCTTGTTCTCTGCATGGAGTGTGGGTTGGTTGTTTGCATGGGGGTTTTTCTGAAAAGTGGTATGGTCTTCCAGTCTTTTCTAAATTCTGAATAGTTGCAGCAGGAATATACACTCTAACATTTCTTCACAGTTATGTCTTACATGTATTAGCTTTTCATGATTGTTAGCCAGCAGTTGTTTTGTTTCCCCATGTAGCTACTACACGAGGAATCTGATATAGTGTAGAAGCTTCAGATCATATTATTTTTATGCTGTAATACATTAATTTGTTGTCATGTACTGTTCTTAATATTTGTTATTGCCCCTGAAATTATTATCTTTATAAATTAATAGTAAAGACTATTAAAATTAAGGTGTAAATAAAACCTGCAATCTAAAAATTCCTGTTTCATGACTGAAATACTATATCAATTTACTTGTCATGGAAATAAATATCATCGTCTTGCTACTGCACAGGGTAGTGTGGGAGGAATGACTGAAACTGAGAATGTCTGTGAGTGGTTTTACCAGCACAAAGTACTCATTTGCTGTTATGGTGGGTGCTGCTCGCAGTGCCAGTTACTTGACAGAATCAGTAAGAAGTCTTATGTAAGTTTGCTCTCAAAAGCAGCTTGATGCTTCTTAGGGAGGAGTACTACAGAACTAGCCTCTGTGAACAGAGGTGAAGCAAAGCTGAGGGACAAATGTGGGCCCAAATAACATCAAGCAAAGGTCCAGGCTATAGTTGAAAGTAATGTAAGGTGGACCTTATGCCTAATTGCTGTCTACACAGACTATACTGCCCTGTGATCATAAACAACGGAACAGCTTCCTGGGAACCTCACAGCTGGAAAGTGTTGCAGCAAGCCAAACAAACAGCTACCAACTACAGAGTTCGGTCAGAAGCTGCACAAAACATCATTCAATACATATTCACTGCAGATGTTCTTTGGACTGCTGACTCATCTAGCATTGCATCGTTGTTGTTGACACTATCACAATACCTCATGTTTGAGAGGGCATGGAAACGTTTGGCAGTTGAAGAAGCTAACAAGCATCAAGTTGTCGAACACCATCTGTATGGTCTCCAAGCACACATGCTGACTGGACAAGGACCATATTCAACAACAAATGTTCAACTTACGTATCCTACTGAAATTCATCAGCTTTCTCAATCGCTGGCCCACAGAGATATGCTTCAAGTACCAGATAAAAAGAAGCCTGCACCTTATACCACCATAAAACAAGGAGCAACTGAATCTTATGGACAGTTCATTGTCAGGCTTTTAGCTGCATTGAAAGATGCATCAGGCATGTCAGCTGAATTGCAAGAGCACATGTTTCACTCTCTTGCCTTCAAGAATGCTAACTCACGCACAAGAACCATCCTAGCCACCCTGCCACAAAGAAGTCCAGTGGATGACATACTGGTGAGGGCCACCAGAGTAGAACAGAACAGTCAAGCTGCAGCATTTACAGTGCNAAGCCTGCACCTTATACCACCATAAAACAAGGAGCAACTGAATCTTATGGACAGTTCATTGTCAGGCTTTTAGCTGCATTGAAAGATGCATCAGGCATGTCAGCTGAATTGCAAGAGCACATGTTTCACTCTCTTGCCTTCAAGAATGCTAACTCACGCACAAGAACCATCCTAGCCACCCTGCCACAAAGAAGTCCAGTGGATGACATACTGGTGAGGGCCACCAGAGTAGAACAGAACAGTCAAGCTGCAGCATTTACAGTGCCCATGCAAGATGCCATGAAACAACAAGGACACATCATTGCAGCTGCTTTGTCAGGTGGAAAAATTGACCACCCCAACAACAAAAACCTACATAATAACAAATCAACTAATAACATATGCTTTCGGTGTGGTGAAGCAGGACGTATGAGACAAACCTGCCAGAAAACCGCGTGGTGTCACAAGTGTAATCTTGACACCCATGCCACTGCAGCCTGTTGCAAGTCGGGAAACTTCAAGCGCAGTGCATCAGAGCAGCGTGCAAAGACACAAATTGATGCTTTGACCCAGAAGACTCCAAAATGGCTTCCTGGTCAAAAACAAGCCTGCCACTTGGGGAAGCCTTGGCGTGGATGTGGCAACAGCAGTAGAAGTCACCTTACAAGCTAAACAAGTAATGTTAATTCCCACAAATGTATATGGTCCAATGTACAGCACAATTTCTTTAATTGGAGGCCTGTTGATTGGAAGGTCCTCCACAAGCAAACAAGGTGTGATCATGATTTCAGGAGTCCATTGATACAGATAACACCGGTCAAGTGAAAATATTAATTTATGCCCTGTAACCACCTGTGACAATTCCAAAAGGAAGCAAAATCGCTCAAATTATAGCAATTGAAAAATTTTTAGCACATTGCCAACATCCAAGAGAACCAACTGAAAGAGAAAGAAGAAACAGAGGTTTTGGATCAACCAGTCATGATGTCTTTTTTACTTTAGACATGAAATGTTTAGTTGGATGAAATAGAAAAACCTTATAGTCGTAATTGTCCAGACTTTGAGAATGAGAAAAGTGTGGGGGATGTGGAATTAAAGGCGAGTTTCGATCTGCTACTGAGTAACTAGAGAACAATAAGATGGCCAGTAGAAGGCCATCTCCTTAATGCAAGAATGCTGTTCTTCTGGAGAGCCAAGCAGACCACACCTGCTTGGTGGGAGGCATCCAAAGAGTAGTCTTTAGAGTTTTAAATGTAACTTAGTATGTTAATGTAGTGGTTCTTATAGGCTGTATATAAATGCTGTAGAATTTGTATCTTGGACTAGATTGGTTAGTGTAAATTAGAATATTCAGTAGAGAAGATTTAATGCATTGTAGCAAGAACCTCGCTCTCCTATTCTCCTAACTCTCTTAGCTCTTATTCCCTTAAGCTCTTACTTTTTACCTCGCCCTCTTACTACTCTTACTTCTTACCACTCTTACCCCTCTTGTACCTTTACTCTCTTACACCCTTGCTCTCTTCTCTCTCTTCTCGGTCCTGCTCTGAGCTGCACCTGGCAGCTCTTAGCAAGATCCCTTTAACCCACACCCCAAGCAATAAACTGTTTGCTCCTAAAATCAGCTAAGGACTTATAGAGATCTCTCGTCCTGGTTTGTCCCGTTGCCGTCCGTCCACAGACAGCACCAAACCCTGCAATGAAAAACCGCCCACACAAAAAGATACAACTTGGCAACCACCGTATTCAACTAGAAATAATGTTCGATACAGGAGCAGATGTCACCATCATCAGTCAACTTTAATGGCCAACTGATTGGCCCTTGCAAACTCCAATCACCCAAATCGTGGGAGTGGGCGGAATGAAAACTTCTTTGATAAGCGAAGATCCCATCAGCATCATCTTTGAAGATAATCAAGTTATTGTGGCTCAACCATATGTCCTGTCTCTACCCAAGACACTTCCAGGACTGATAGGTAGAGATGTGTTGTCTCACCTTGGCATGGTCCTGACCACAGACCAGCATTTTCCTTGACAGCCACTATGGAGCAGCCACCCATCTTGAAAATCACCTGGTTGACTGAAGCTCCCATTTAGTTGAGCAGTGGCCAATGACTGCAGAAAGGCTGCAAATCGCAGAACAACTAGTTCAAGAACAACTCGATGCTGGACACATTTGACCTTCTGTGAGTCCGTGGAACACTCCAATTTTTGTTATACCAAAGAAATCAGGTAAATGGAGACTGTTGCATGACTTGGGAAAAGTCAATGAACAAATGCAAGCAATGGGTGCTTTGCAGCCTGGGTTGCCGGCACCAACCATGATACCACTGGGGTGGAACGTTGTTATAGACCTGAAGGGCTGTTTCTTTACTATCTCACTCCATCCAAATGATACCCAGTGGTT
>VWZP01000982.1:3135503-3268463 GCA_013396995.1 Dicaeum eximium | reverse complement strand
TGGCCCCTTCCCAGCTTTGGGACAGCTGTGGAAAGTGGGAAAAAAAACCTCACAAGCAAGTTTCCCCAGGCGGGTTGCTTGTGGGGACATTGAGAGACACAAGAGAACTTTTCTTTTCTCTTGTGGAGAAGCTTTTCCATAACATGAACAAGAGGGACTCCTCTCCCTGAGAGAGAATTGAGAAAAGACTATTTCAAAAATGATGGACTGATTGGGATTGTTGAGTGTTACTTCTTTACATTGACAAATGGGAAGGGAATGTTTGTGGAGGGAGGAGAAGGATCTGAAGGGTTTTGATGGGTTTCTTTTCTTTTCCCTTTTTTTTTCTTTCTTTTAGTTATTGTTAATAAACTGCCTTTCTCTTGAAGTTTTGAGCCTGCTTTGCTTTTCTCCTAGTTGATCCTATTTTACAGCAGGAGAGTGCTCTGGTGATTAACCAGCACAAGAAAACCCACCACATTTAGTGGTGCGTTGGCCAGGAAAAATTCAAATTGATTGAAATTGGGGAAAATTCAGAATTGGCGAACCAGAACCACTACACATTGAAATCAGTATAACTTCAGCAAAGTGACAGAATACAGACACAATAAATGAAAGAAAAAACAGACCTGGTTTTTGTGACAGCAAAAAATAAAAAGTCCATAATTGCTAACATTAGGATTGGTGCTTTAAGTGATGGACATCAACCACCAAATATATTCAAAACCCATTCACTTCCATGCTATATTCTTAACCCCATATACCAATAAAATAGCATCACACTGCCAATCACACTGCTATCAACAGTCTTTAGATTGCAGCTTTTATGGTGAAAGAATGGATGGCATCCCTTTGGAGAAATAAAGAGAACAGGAAATATATTTATGGCTTCATAAGCAGAAATTTAGAGTGGAAACCTTGAATTAATTTACTTAGTTCAGATGTAAGATTGTATAAATGTTTGTCATTATTTCTTGTATAAAAATGAAGAAAGATTAATATAAAGAGAATTTGTCAGAATACTCATCACATTTCCATTATCTAGGAAAAATGTGACTTGGGATCCATTAAATACAAAAGAGTGAACAGCTAACTCACTTCCTGATAGTTATGTCAAGATTAGTTAGAGTAATATATCTGTACAGTATATAGGAAAGTGTTATAGATTTATTTATAATCTCTCTAAAAATGGCGTCAAAGAGATATTTTTAGCAAAAAGAAACAAGTGCAACTTAAGAGTAAGGGGCATAGGTTTTTACTGTCAAAACAATCCTTTCTTTTTGTAACTAATATAAATATTCTAATATAAATATATCACATTATATTAATATTAAGATTCTGGAATTCAAGCCTCATTTAAATGGACCACTTTTTTTTTCTTTAATAACATTATTCTTGTTCTTTTATTGATAAGTGCATCAGACTCTTTTCAGTGATGCCCAGTGACAGAACAAGGGGAAAGTGGTACAAATCTGAATACGAGGGAGAACTTTTCTGTGAGGGTCACTGAACACTGAAGCAAGTTGCCCAGAGAAGTTGTGACGTCTCCTTCTCTGGAGGTATTGAAAGCCAACCTGGACACCATCCTGTGCAACCTCCTCTAGAGGAACCTGCCTTAGCAGGGGGTTGGACCAGATGATCTCTGGAGGCCCCTTCCAACCCCAGCCATTCTCTGATTCTGTAATTAATGTCACCAAAACTCCTACCCATTATTTCCTTCAGCCCAGTAACTAAGTGCATCTTGAGTGTGCAAGTATTTGAAGATACACAGGCAGTCTTATTACCTCTTCAAAAAAATAATCTCTAAGAGCATGAGCCACATTTAAAACTGAAAATGATAACTGATTTTTCTATTTAATTTGATTTGTGTTAGAAGAAAGGAGGCCCATATCTGGATCAGGAGTTTTGCTGCCTTCACACCCAGTACAAAACCAAATCCAGGCACATCCAAAAATTACTAGAGACTACACATATGGCACTTCTGCTTTTCTCCAGTGGGCCTGGGATGTGTCAGAGAGACAATATATGTGCATTTTGCTCTGTGCATGAGAGAGAAATGTGATGCATTTGAGATCTATTGCAGTTGTGATGCACAAAGAGGTCACCTGCCTGGCACACGTCCATTGAGCCCAACACATCCGAGATGGTGTGGAACTGGCAGGCTGAGTTACCCCATGAACAGGTGGCAGGTGACAGGGCAAGAGTAAAGCCATGTCAGCTAGTTAGGAACTTGCCAGGTGGTGGGCTGGCAGGCTTTACACTTTGGTAGCCATCTGACAGATAGGAAAATACACCAGAGACAGAGCCAAGCCACCACATGGAGCATTTTCCAAGCAGGCATGGGAAATTAATTCATGTGCTCTAAATTCTATGTGAACACCTGAACTACAAGACCCTTCTTCAGCTCAAAAAAAAAGATCATGTTGGGAAAATATCATATAGAAAAATGTAAATATATAAGAATACATGTAAATTTCTAATATAAATAATATTTCATTTTGTCCAGGACAGCAGCGAAATTTTGGAGGAATTTACACTCACCTTTTTCTCACCGAAATATCTGAATTTCAGGAAAAAATTCTAAAATATTTAGGGGAATGAGATTTCCAAACCTGGTCTAAAACTGAATATTCCTATTAAAAACCCATCTTGTTACAGGTTTGAGAGGCAGTATTTTTTTTATTTGTAAGGAACAGAGAAGCATTCACAGCACAAGCCATTTTTCAGGACTGAAATAGAAGCCTTCATGACCCTTAGGTTATCAGGCACAGCACTTTTTTTAGAGTGCTCTTTGAAAACATCAGCTGTTACTATGGTTGCTAAACACTGCAGTAAAATGTTATTGTTTGCATGTGAATTGTCAAATCCTAGTAAATACAGATTGAAATGTTATATGTCCCATGACCGCCTCAGACTGAAGTTTTGTGGAGCATTCTGTCTCTAACCATTCACAGTCTCCCTCTGAAAAAGGCTACGTTTTGTCTTTGTTAGAAATTCTGGTGACCTCTTCTTTCATAAGCTCTTGTCCTTAGAGAAGACACTTGAAATTTGGCAGGAAGGTGAGAAACTGAAGATTCACAGATGCAGAGGGTGTTAAAAGAACTCCAAACATGTAAAATACCATATCGTGCTACATACTTGAAAAAAACCACACTAAATTATTCTCTTTTTTGCTTTATTTGCTCCACACCTTTGTTTGACAACTACAAAATGCAGCTGACCGTACTTATCTTTCAAAAGCATTGTGAAAATAAAGGAAAGTTTGTGAAAAGCTAAAAGTCTTTACTAATAAGCTCCACNAAAAAAAAAAAAGAGAAATTAATGATTCTGTTTGTAGGAGATGGTTTAAGAAATGTATGGTAAACAAAGTAGAAGCTACTACAAAGAACAAAGATTATAAGGTTTTCAATTATTGCTGTCTAGAGGAGCCTCAGCCTCTTTGTGTACTGAGGCACTGGTTTGGGCAAGAAGGCACAGAGGATGGAAACACTGGTATGTAATAAAAACATGAATAAGATGTATCATTGTATTACTTAATATATGAGACAAGCAAATAAAGGTAATACAGCTTGCAGAAACTCTGAGAACAAAATACCTGGTTCCTCTGACAACAGATAGAGTTCCTAGGTATAAAAATGTCAAACTGATAATGCACATAGATACTACTTCCAGCTTCTCATCAAGTCTTCACCAGCCTTTAATGTAAGTAGGAATTTTTCTGTGAATATGAACTTTTTTCCTGATCTCTTCTCTTTAATAGATCTGTTCAATTCAGCTCTGGCAACACAAGCATCATGGAAATTTAGAAAATGTTTGTATCTTGTATTAATCATGATATGTCAGACATCCCAGTCTCTTCAAAAAACTGCAGGTTTTGAAGCCTACTAGTGAGATAATTAGGCTCTCAATGCATTCTTGAGCAATTCCTCAGGTTTTATTAGCTTTTACAGAAAGACTGCAACACTATGAAATACATGCAGGCTAAATATAGCAGTGTAACCATGTTAGCTCAGATGCATACATTGTGTGTGTGTGTGCGTGTGTGTGTGTGTTTAGTTTGCCATGTGGAATAACAGTAAGTGTTAAGAATTAGAACTTTTGTCAGTTCTTGCTTTAGTATCCCAAGTCTGAAGATTTAAGCATGACATCCGTTTCTAATCAGCTTCCTTACAGGAATCATTCTCTAAGGACCCAGGTTTACTCCAGTAGAACCTCCTGGTGCCTGGCTAGCTAGCATGTGGACAGCTGTACACCCATGATATTGCAGAGCTGCACAATATTTTTAGCCAAGAACTCCTCCATTACCTTATTTCTACATCACTCACAGAGGATTGTGACCAACACAAACTACTGATAGGGATTTTTTGCAGTGATGGGGTAGCCCTCCCCACCTAGGGATGAGCACTCATGGAGGGCATGGGAAGGTCAGGTTTGGCAGAGCAAGAGAGCACTGTGTAATGGCAGAGCAACAGAGCACTGTGTAGTAAGACATTCATTTCTCTTGTAGGTACTTTCTAATGAAGACCTGAGGCTTTCTGGAAATCCTCATCTCTGGCAACTTCAATCAACTCTCAACACCACACAGCAGAGCGTGACACGAAGTTCATGGGGACCCATTTGCTCTTGCATATATCAAGGACCATAACTATTATTTTGGACTCAGACCAGCTGCATGAAGCACAGTCTATGAATGCCATGTTCAACTGCAGAGACAGCCATCTCAGGCAAACCTACTCTAATTGATTTGTACTTTACTGCTCTCTCTTCTGCTATTTTGTCACCCATCAGGACACCTTATAAGCATCAGGGTGTCCTGTGGCTCCTTAGAAACAAATGATCCTTTCCTTTAAATTTTATATGGCCAGGCATACTTGACTCTAATAGTGTATGAACCAGGAAAGTCTGTGACAGGAATTTTTGTCTGCAAGTTGCAAATTAAATTATGCATAAATATAAGAAAAAGGTGTAATGTTTATAGGATAAGAATGATTTCTGGTGAGATATGGAGTTCTTTCACTGTAACCTTTCTGATGCTTCTTTGACATTGCACAGTGGGTATTTTTAAGTTATTCATGCCACCACTTACTAAATAAACATCTGAAGTATTTCTTAGATCTAGGATAAACTATATCAATTTCTCTTTCTTCTGCTCAGAGGTTGCTCATATTAAGAGGCCCTATGACTCAGGTAATCTTTGCAAAGGAACCATTACATCGGTAATAAAATGGGAAATGAGGGCATGGCAAACAACACTTCTATTCAGAGAGTCTAGAGGTGCAAAACAATTTCAGAGAACTGTAGCCATTAGCAAAAAGAGCAGATTACCTGTGACAGCCAGCCAGATATATGCACAATATATTTGATAGAGCTTTCACAAAGAACAACCAGCTCATTGTTATTGAAAATGCACAATAGGTTTTAAAAGAATGGTGACTGGTAGGAACACTTTGGGACTGTAAACACCAACATCAACCTCCCAGGCTACAGAAAATCCATGGAAACAGCCCAGAGTGTGTCTGGTGGGTATGGTCCTAACTGTGCTATAAAGCAGCTCTTCCTTGTCCCCTTTTACACCATTCAAAGGTAAAAAGGAGACAGAAAGAGACAGGTAAGGGTTTGAAGAGCAATACCTTGAGTAGTCTTTGGGGATCACTGGCATCTTTAGATGCTTTAAGTCTACATGGATGCCGTCAGACAAATTAACAGGAGAAAAATCTATCAGGGGTTCCCAGCTATGTACACACCTTTTCTCATCCCTCATGTTCCTGAGCCAGAGGTGTCCAGAGGCTGGGAGATCACCATGGGGAAACACCACCAACACACCCATCCTGTGCTTGTTTCCCCCTAAACATCCACTACACCACACAGTAGGAGCCCACACACTGGAAAAGGGGGGCAGTGGATCCCAACCTTACTGGAGAGGAGCTGCCAAACACTCCAGCAGATATCAAGGCTTCTCTGAGCCATTGCAGTGCCAGGGCAAGCAGCAAGGCAGCCACAAGGAGCACATAACTGTGCATCATCTGCCACACGAGCCAATTACCTCAGCAATTCTGGACAAGGACCCCTGGAAGGGATTTGTGTCCAGGCACCAGTCAGTGCTGTCTCCTGGGGGCAGCAACAGAAAGCTGGGGTTTCCAACAACCTGTAGAAATCTCCATCTCATTCCTTTTGGATCCCCAGTGACCCTGGAGCTACAGCCTTTGTGGATCTCTGAACCCAAACCCTAATCCTAATAACAGTTGAGGGCTGAGGCTGAGGTCCCCAGCACCATTGTTGGCCCACATTTGAATGGTGTGGAGAGACCAATGCTGGTGCAGTGTCATGCCTTTTCCAGGCCCAGTGTTCCTGCAGATGTAGGCTTGGTGGCTCTCTGAACCCAACCCTAACCAAAGTGACAGCAGAGAGCTGAAGATGAGGTACCCATAGCATTGGTGGTCCAGACTGGTACAGGTTGGCTGCCAGTTGTATAAGGCTGAATTTGTGAACTCATACATTGTAGGATAAGATTTATGCAGGGCCAGGACTGGAGGAGAAGCATGTTTTAGCAGACAAGAGATATTTCTAGGCAGCTGAGGAATTCGTAAGAAGTCTCAAATTTTGGCTAACCTTTTGCTGAAAACTGTTTCATCCCCCACTGAGCACAGAAAGTGAAAAGCACAGCAGTAAGGAAAAGCAATCCTTGCTTCTCTCTAGGACTTGTATTTCTGAGGAAGTCAGAAGAGAAAATATCTGAAATTCATAGTAAATCTGCCTTCCAGGTGATTCACAGCAATGTGTTAAATCTGATCGAATGTAAATGTAGTTACACCACACTATTTCTCTAGATTCCTTCAACAAGTTGGTAGAGACAAGCACATTCAGGGTGTGATTCATATCATCCTAAGGTAGGTATCTAACTAGGCCAGCTAAATCACAACTTAAAAATGCCAATCTCTTTTATTCAGATATAAATTTAGGTCATGATGGTGTGTTAAGATATAAACACCTGGAGTATGAACAGGTAAACTTAGATGGTAGAAATCCCACCCTGTGTTTCCATCACAAAACTTAGGAAAAGCCAGTTGTAGTGTTCCATCTCAAGGCAATTGTAGTGCTTACAGTTTGCTCCATTTTTTTGGCAACTCTGATCTTGCTGCAGTCGTGGGACACAGAGCTCTAAGGAGCTGGTACCTTTTCTTCAGAATCGCCTCTGAGATAAAAGTCTGTTGTCTACCTTTCTCGTGATGAAAATTAGCAATGGGGCTTCATGTTGCAGACCTATGCAAAACACCTTGTTCTTACATAGCTATAAACCCTTTTTAATTACCCTCCCTATTAATGGTTCTTTTAGTCACAGAAATACAGCAGGGAACAGGAGAAAATCCACATATAAAATTGTTTCTGAATGCATTGCATCAGTACTAAACCCCATTAGTTTTCTTTTCTCCTTTAATTAGGTTTTCTGCAGGCTCCAGCCATTAACTGTGTTTTAAAACAAACTGTCCAAGGCTTTTCTTTGATAACGGTTTAATTTTAGCTTTTTCGCCAACCTCCAAAACACAATTAACTCTCATGCCTGGTATCTCTCATCAGATTTTCCTGCATCTCCTCCCTTGGCAGTCCTCCAAATCAGGTTCATTTAACACCCACAAAGTTCCCACAATCCCATCTCTATAGATCTCGCTTTCCCTGCACATCAGCTCACTATGGAGAGCAACGGCTTCCTGTATCATTTACATCAAAGCCATCAGATGCTGTGAGCAGCACTGCTTGTATGACACTGTTTTATCCAATCCTCACTGCTTAAGTACCCAGTCAGGACATGGAAGGAGACTGCTGCTACTTGTTCTAAATGAGCAACACAGATACATTGCCAATGATGCCACCATGAAAACATCAGCATGGGTTTGGGCTTGGAGTTAATTACTTCCCTTTTCCTCCCTGCACGGGCAAGAGATGATCAGTTCATTTACATTGTGCACTGAGTGCTGTCACAGCCCCACTACAAACTGTTTTTTCCTGCTATCTTCATCCAGATGTGCAAAGGGACACAGCACAGCCCTTCCTCCTTGAGGCACACATCACCAAACCCGCACTGCGTTGCTGCAGAGGAAAGCAGTGGGTCTGATGGGAACAGGAATACTCATCATCATTCCCTGCATTCCTGGAGAAGCTTTCATCTGAAGGTTCCAAAGAACATACCTTTTCCCAGCATCGCATGTGAGGCATAAACCATTGACAGGCTAGGCAGCTGCACTTTTTCCACCTTGCTGAGTCCCTGGGGAAGTTGGCACCAGCACCATGTAAACCAGAGGCACTTCGTTTGAAGGCACTGGGTTCTCAGTTCTTTGGAGAGCCAAGATACTTCCTTTGGGCCTTGCAGTTCTTGGCAATTAGAACTAAAAATCTGGATCACTAGGTAGCACAGCACAGTACTGAGTTTTGACATGGTGGAGCCAAAGTGCCTTTGCTTAAGAATTCAGAGCAACCACACATAATGCACCATGGCAGGAAATTGCATACAGACCCTCTACAGCGAGTGAACAGAGGACCTGTTCATAATTTTTGATCACCTACATCTCCAATTTAGGGAACTCATCCCTCTAGAGCCCTGGCACAGCAGTGAAGTATGCACCTCACTCCTCAGATCATCAGTCTTATTTTTGTGGGGTGAGATGTCTTTCTCCTGATAAGCAGGGGCCCAATGGACATATTTCTTCTCAGGTTTCCTGAGACTCTGAAAGCTCAATTCAGTGTTATAAGACTACTTTTCTCTCAAGATTTACATAATATTCAGAACAAAAAATAAATAGACAAAGTTTAAAAAAATAACACTGAAAAAATTAAGACTACAGCAAAGAAAATTAATGCCAGTCCTAAATGCTACAGAGATCTGCATGACAGAATTTATACACATTCTGTCTTTTAGAAATGTAATTGGAAATCTGTCAACATCATTAGATGCCTGGGCATTTTTACAAATCTGCCCCTGAAGGAGCTGTGGCATAAAGCAAATGCTAAAACAAGGGGTTTATTTCCAATAATGCTTTCAGCAATGGATTATGGAAGCTTAAAATTATTTTTTTTATTCTCCTTAGCTTTGTATAGAGTTGGTAGGACATTGCATTAATCAATGCATACAGAACTATATTCCTTGTGTATGAGTCAGTAGTTCAGGACTCTGGCAGGCTGTAAAGCAATCTGCTGCAGGGCTGCTGTGTGACTATAGATAAGTATCTTTTTTATATATATATATATATTCCTTTTTGTCTCCATTTTGTGAATTTAGGTTCTAAGACTGTTGGGCTGGAACTCTTCACCATAGCACAGCATTCAGAATATTCTAAGCAAAACTGATGAGATGTCCTCATATATTCTTGTATAATCTTCCATTCATCCATAACCAGAAAATTCTTGATCGACAACTTTAGAACAAAAAGTGTCCTTGGAAAACTGTGGAAGCAGAAAGTGAAATTTGCACTGTATTGTGGTAGGTCTCCTCCATTTTGTTGCCATGAAAACAGGCTGGCTTATCTTTGAGTTCATCAATATGAAATATTGATACAAAGATAAGTCATCACTGTTGGTGTACACAAGAGGCTTCATTAAAGCAATTAGTGTAATGAGTCCATGAAATGTGGCAATTATGTTTGTGGTTGAGATTGAGAGACTGGCTGTAGATGGCAGGAGAAGGAAAGAGAACTTGCTCTAACCACAGAGACTATTTTGCTATAAGGCAGGTCTTAGAAGGAGGCAAAGTGAAGAAAGCACAAGCTGTGGAGAAAAAAGGTGCAGCTGACAGGCTCAAAATAGCTGGCAGACTTTGAAGAAGGAGAAAGGAGAGCTGGTGATGGAACAAGGCATATAAAAGTCTGTAAGAGCTTTGACAAAAATGTCAAAGTTTGTTTCAGTAGAGTAAGAAGAGCAACTACTAAATTGGTGAGTGAGCAGTTAAATAAAGAGATTAGGAAGAGAAGATAAATAGCCAGGGTTTAAGACAGACATAGCGAAGGATGGGGGAGAGAGATTACTCATGAAGCAAAGGGGAAAAATAAAACAGCTAAAAGCAAATGGAAATGTTTTTATAAAACTGGTATGATTTTTTGTGTGTTTTTCTTTCTATATTTTATTATATTGCATTTAGATTCAGAACCAAGTCAAGATTGAAAAATACAAAATCCTTTGTAAGAAGCAAGGTCTATCTCCTGCACCATCTTCGTTGCAAGTGAGTTCTGGCTAAAATCTCTATTTGCTTTCCATGTTTGTCTGATATCAGATTGCTAAGTAACTTGAATATTTTTGGCTGATTGAAACCTCTACACTTTCGTATAAAGCTATCATGAAGAATTTTGAACCGCTTAGTTCCAGAATACTGCTTTTACTTATTTAAAATGTATGCAGTGGAGTTCTCCATGAAAACTTTCAGGTTTATATGGGAACTTGCTTTTCTAGAATTTTTAGAAACTATTTTATTCCAGTCTAATTGCTGGGAATGTGACTCCTTTACTTGTGATGCAATGCAACACTTACCACTTTTAGTCTTCAATTATATCAACACAATTTTTTTTTTACATATCGTACAGTTTCTTCCAGAAAGGGAACACACTTCACTCTTATAAACTCATCACATGTCAAAGTAGTCAGCTTCCATTTTTTCCCAGGAAAAGCTTCAAATTACAGATGCTTTTAAGTGGCAATCTACTGACTTTCATTGTTGTCATGACAACATCATTGAGCATTTTTCTGCACATCTTTTCCATTCAGGTTTTGCTTGTAAATGTACAGTTTTCTTTTAAGATCATTTCAATGGTGACATGAAGCTATATTAAAGCTGTATTTAGGTGGTCCTTACACTGACATCTCTAAGGTTGCCATCAAATTTCAGTAGATGCAAACTGAAAAATGCCATATTTTTCATCTGAGACAAGACTGAGAGAAACAAGGTCCATGATTTGGTCTGGAGTAGAAATCAGCTCATAAAGTCTTATGTCAGTTTCCCAGGCAGCAAGACAATCACTTCTGCAAAGAATAGATTCTCATATCTCGAAAACAAGATGGGGAAGTTCTTTTAAAACCTCCTGTATTGCATGTGATTACAGCCAAAGTGTGGACAGTTGGTCACCTGCCTCAAAATTTATTAGTTTTACTTGTTCATTTTTCAGTTGACACAGGGACACTGTTCCTGCAGCAGTGAAGGGTAATGATGGGAGGATTGCATGGAAATTGAGGAGCAGTCCCTGACTGTAGTGTTAGCTGAAGAAGAGGAAGAGGCATGTGAGCACCAGAAGCAACTCTGCCAGCAGTGCTGAGCCACAGGCTGCCAGTGTCATAGCAGTAAGTGCTGTCACATCCCCTCCTTTGGGCAATCCCCTCTGCACAACTAACAAATTATGGTCCATGGCTTGTCATAGCATGTTCATATTTCTTAAAGCATCCAGTTTTTTATCTAATTTCTGTTCTACTTACTCCCCTGCTTCTGACCATATCACAGGGAAAATACACTTTCAGTACCAAATCAATTTTAACTGCCAAGGATGCATTGCTGAGCCACTTTTTCATGCACCCTTAGTTTTCTTCTTGCTCTGAGTGGCTGGAACCAGATCCCTTTCCTCTTTAACCCCTTCAAAGTCAGAATCTGATGCAGATTTTTAATTGGGGTAATTTTTTTCCTGTTAGCAGTTTTGGTTCCATCCTCATGGGTACTCTGATTCTACTTCGTTGTAAACACCTTGAATTGGAAAAACCCTAGAAACCCACAGCTTTCTTGCAGCTCAGCTCTACTCACAGAATTTGTCATTTCCCTTTCTCCAGGGTATCTGGTAGTCCAGAGCATTGACCTGTAATGCCTGCTAGTACTTTGCATTTCCAAATATTTCATGGCTTCTCTAATTGTATTGCCTTCTCCATTCATCTGCTCCATGTGTCAGGAAGAGCCCTCAGGGCTCATGCTCCCCACTGATTTCCAGTTTCTGGCAAAGTACTAACAAAGTTTCATATCTCTCTGTTCCACTGGCAGCTACAAATAAATGCTTCTATTTTCATCTGCTCTTTGGGGAGCATCATGCAACAATTCCTATTCTGTTCAATATGCAAATACCCTGGCTTCCTTCTGTTCCCTCAGAAAGTGAATGGGGTTTCTAAGGAGAGACAACATATTTTATTAGATTAATGGAGTGAGAAGAAAAAAGCAGAGGAGCTTGGGAGCACAAAAGTTTTTCTTTATTTGCAGAGAGATCTGTATGCATGCTGCTAATATATATTTGTAACAATTTCTTAGCTGCCTCACATCAAGAAATATCTCCAGACCGAAGGAAGTGAAAAACCCCCACTGAGTGGTAAACCTGGTGGGATTGTCCATGTAAGGTCTCTGGGAAGGCTGAGCAGGGTGTAAATCTTTTCAGAGGTCACTACAGATCTTCTCAGGTATGTGAAATGCACATGCTTTGAAATAATGAATTTTAGTAAAAATTATGCTTGCTGTGAAAATTCATAGCCATATTTCCTTGTTATTCTTCTGTTTAAAAATCAAAGAGCAGAAACTTAGGCAGCCAAGTCACATAACAGGAGTAATGAACATTGACAGTGTGAGTGGATGGCTTGTGAGCAGTCTATAGCTCAAATGTTACTCATACAGATTATTCAGAAAACACCTATGAATAACAAATACTCAGACAAAATGAGGGACAATTTAGTGAATGGTCCCATCTGCACTCCTCAGAGCCAGTTATTCAAAGGTTGCAGCAGTGGCGATGTTAGTGGTGAGTTTGACAGTATTGAAGTCACTGCAATAAAATCCTGTTTCAAACACACTGATGGCAACAAGGGTAAACTATATGGGAGTGCAGATGAGACCCAGAGGAAGGCTCTCACTCCCATCAGTTATCTGCAACAGTGGCTCTGCTATTAGTTACTCACTCCAGAGTAAGCTCAGAAACCAGCTGATCAGTTATTCAACACTCAGGAGTCCTTTATACAACCTATAAGCAGCAGAGAGATCTTGGTGAAGGTTTTTCACAAGGACAGAACAATAATGAGGATGTATGTTCATGAGGATGCGTACCTTAATGAGGTAAATAAATAATAGAAAAACTAACTTAAGTAAGATGCAGAAACAAAATCCTTGGCTCAGACTAATGATAGAGTCTACCTAACTTCATAGTGGAGTGGGATGCAGGGATCATAAATAACTGCAAGCTTGTGAGCTCTGGACCCAGCACATAGCCACATCAGAGTGACACAGTGCTTCAGTTAATTAACTCAGTTAGATGGCACTGACATGTTTATGTTTGTGTAGCTATGCCTCTAACTGCTTCTAAATGGGTTTTAGGTGTTATGCCCAAAAATGTAATATAGCAGAAAATATAATGCTATGAGTACTCTAGTCCCAAGTAATTAGAAGGAGAGAGCTGCATTCTGATAAGGAGTGGGATAAGGTTGTCCCCAGGCAGGGGGCAGTGGTGCAGACAGTGCAGCAGAGCCCTGGCCTCAGGTCCCATGGGAATGGAGACACCTGCAAGGGCTGCTAGTTTCAGTTCCAGTCAAAGGTAGGATTTGTAATCGACTTTGTGCAAGATTTCTTTTTATCTAGTACTAAATCGTTTTCTGCTCAGCTGCTTATCTGAATCACTAATTTTACTAATTATCTCCTGGTTTTTAACATGAAATATATATGTCTTTATGTCACAGAGTTCCAGATTCCCTCCAAAGACAACGAGCTGACTTGCAAGCATCTTGGTCCTGAATAATATTAACCCTTTTTAACTATCTAAGGGACAAATTCTCCTCACTATCCTAAGCAGATTTTTGAGACTTCTGAGTGAAAAAAAAAATATGACAGATAAAAAAGATAGATAAAAAAGATAGATAAAAAAGGCGACACACTATGGACAAACACAACAAGTGGGGAAAACCCTCACCGAGAGCCCCTGTGTATCAGTACTGTGGCACATACCCAGGGATCTCTCTTTCTTCTCTCTTACTGCTTCCCAGCACAGCCAGGTTTTCTTTTAGAGAGGAGATATGTTCTGCACATGACAGCATTCAGCTTTGCTCATAATCTAATAAGCAATGTGTTCATATGAAGCTATGTCTGTCATGTTGTCATGTCAGTCTTACAAAGTGATACAGCAGAGCTCTCTCACTTCACAGGAATCAAACTCTTTGTACCACCAGAGGCAACCCAAATCCATTTAAAAAGAAATCAGTATGTGCAGTCTCATGTTGAAGGAGTATCTTGTTACGAATGCTGTTCAGGGTTGTCTTGTAGTTTGTGATTCCAGGATCTTCCTGAAACACCTGAATAGCATCAATGTGGCAAATTGCCACTGTGGTGGCCAAGATAATGTATATTATTATGTATACATTATCTAGTCAACAGCACAGAGAATGTTAGTGAAGCATTTTAAATTGTACCCTTCATTTTTTACTCCAAACGGTGCACCAAATATTTTGATCATTACTTTTCATTAAAATTATGTCTTTAGCTTCTCTCTCTATCTTACTATCGGCTTTCACTAAACACATAAGATAGATTAATGGAAGTAGGGTCCCATGTGGTTCTGAGATTAGATAAAGAGATGATGAAAGGTCTTAAACAGAATGAGAAAATAACCTGGGTGTTTTAGAAAAGCAATAATAAAATACTCAGAAAAGGAATGAACTCTCATTTTTTGTGCTTACAGTGTTTATGAAAAAGCATAAAATACTTGTATTTTCACAAATAAATTGTAAATTTTATCAGTATTTATTTTAAGCTGTGATTCCTATCATGGTCATCTTAAGATTATCTTGTTTGCAAAGAAAATCCTTTTGAACATTTTCACAGAAATACCCATTTATTTGTCATATGAATTCTATCCGTGTCTCACTCTGTTTCCTAATTTGCCATAGCTACTGCATTGAAAGCAGAGTTGTGCTTTTTCTTTACAATCTCCTTGTTCCTGTAAAAGTAACAACAATGTCAAAGTGTTAAATTTGTGACAACCCCCTTGGCTCCAAATTTCACAGTAAATCATGGAAATCACCAACATAATATTGCTTCCATGGGATGGGGAGGCAAGAGCAATGTAGAAGGTGTGAATGCCTCTTCTGTCTCATCCTGGTAGCAGCCCAATTTCCCTGGGGGTGACCCCTGTCCCTGGTCCCTTAACGTGGTCCCCCCTGCCATCTTGCAGGCCTTCAGCAGGAGCAATCCTCATGGACTGCCACTGCCCTTCCTGTGTCAGAGAGGATGCAGACCTGACCTCTCACTTTAGCATCCTGCATCGCTCTGCTTCCCTCCTTTTGTCTTTTATGGGATATGTCCCATCAGCTCCCCTATAACCATGCCTTTTTCCTGCACTGGATGGTAAGCCTGATGAGCAATCTGATGAAGTTCCTTCCAAAAACTGCCGGGGCTGCTCCTGAACTTCAGTCTCTCCTCAAAAACCATAACATTTGTGAGACAGGAGCCAGATGAAGTAAGAGCTAGGTATTACTTCAGCTCCCCACAAATTTATTAGTGACAAAAATACTTGGCTTTCCCTCAGGCTGCTGGTCTGCATAGCCTACATATATGCTTTTGGGTGTGAAAGGCTTTAAGCCAGATGATCCAACCACTTACACTGCTTTCTGCTGTGTGTGACCTCTCTACAAACTGCAGTTGGAAGATCAGTGCTCTCTACACATGCACTGTGATGCATAGTACACCAGAGGCACTAATGACAGTCCCCAGCATGTCCTGCTGCCACTGCCAGCTCCTTTTATGCAGGAATCTTTACAGGACGATTGGACTGATCCCAGGCAGATGGAATAAATAACCTGAAATTCTTCCTGGAATACCCCAGAGGTCTTCTGCTGAAGGCAGTTGGTATTTGTTAGGTAGATTGTACCTGGTCAAAGTGTGCCCATCAGCAAGACAGGTGTGTGGGAGCGTGTCTGGGGAGGGCTTGGTGATAAGGACAGGTTTACATACTCATGCCTGATAACTACACACACAGCTGTACTTTCTACAAGACACCTAAGATGCTGAACACAGTCTCCACCAGCTGCATGATGAGCAGCTCCACGAAGTCTCCCTGACACTTTCATTCCCAAGTACCCGTAGGAGGAGGTAGAGCAGCCTGTGCTCCAGAAGTGGAAAGGTTTGGTACCAAGTTCAAGATATTGGAAAAATATTTATGTGTCTCATTTCCCTTGAAATTAGTAGCAGTCAGGCACCCAAATATTTTCAAGAAACAGGATGTTGTGGTTTTCCCATCGCTACTGCAATGGTGTGTTATGGAATAGAGAATTACAATCACATATCTTAATTTCTGTGCTGCATCATTAGCTACTGGACCATTCTCCCACTGTGTGTAACAATATGGTCTTACCAAGGTTACTCTCACCCTACCAGCACCTTCCTGCCTTCTTGCTGCCTTCCTCTCCCCTCTTCTCATGGAAGTGCAGGAGCCCAGGGCACCTCTCACTGATGCTGGTAGATGACAAGGGGTGATCTGTGCCTCCTTATTTCTTTAATGGTGTTTTATCCCTCTGTTGAGGGTGGAGACCTAAGGTCTAAACATGCATGTGCAGTTGGAGTTCAAAAGAAAATCACTCCTAAAAGAAATCTTTGCAGTTGAAGCTAACAGCCTTTTCCTAATGGTACTTTTTTCCCCTCTTAACTTCAATTTTCCTAGAAGGAAATTGGGATCTCAGCCTGCTTCATGTTAAAATAAGGATAAGACATAACCTATGCATCTCTAAGCATCTGTTCTTCTGAGTGTATTTATATAAAGCACATTTCTGGGTTAGAACAGTTACTATGGTGTATGTTCCCATGCTGCCATTTTACATCTCTAGAACTCTGGGGGGAAAAAGTTAATTTCCTATAAATGCTTTCTTTTGCATATCTGCTCCCATGTGAAAGGGCCATTCTGAGGACTCTGTATAGCTCCTGAGGAGTTCAACAACAATAAGAATACATTCTTAGTTTGTATAGCCAGGATGCGGATCCATTATTTAGGAAGTATTTCAATTGTCTGATGCCATTCAAATTTTCTCTTATTCAGTGCTGACTACCCAGCTCTCTGTGGTGGGAGAAAGAAAACAAGCCTTCTTGCAGGGGTAATCACACTGCAATCAAACTGTGCAATGTGATTAGGTCTGCCTGAGTCCTCGGTGCATTCTCCCTGCATTGAAACAGTAATCCCGCAGGAGCCCTCCATTGTGTATCTTCCCTCTCAGTACCCGTGGCTGATAGAAGGCACAGCCTAAAGAAGCTGCAGAATCTGAAAAACAAACACACTAGAAGGGGAATGAAATGGAAAGCCAGAGCAAAGAAAAACAGCATGAAAGAAAAAGACATAATATAGGAAAGGGGAAAACATTCCAAAGGAAAAACACATCCCAAGTAAACAGAAACAGTGCTAAAAAAACCTCCAAAAGCTAACAAAAACAAATTCTCAAGAAAGTAAAGCTTGGTGTGAAAAGAAAGGAAGGGCATAGAAAGAATAAGCTCTACTTTCTCTCCAAAATCAAACCCAGAAAAAAACAAGGCAACTAGAGAACACAGAACAACACAGAGAAAATTTAAGAGAAAAATATATGGGAGGAAAAAAGCACAGCTCCTATGTGAAATCCAGAATAGTCTGCAAAGGTGAGAGTGTCTTCTCTCTTGGTATCTTGTAGGATATACAGCCTATAGGAAGGACTGTCTGCAAAATGTGCAGCTCTGAAATACAGTTAATTAACTGGGTTTACTGTGTTTTTATCATTGAAGATACAGTGGATAGTATTACTCTTCAAAACAAGTTTAGGTTGCAAATAGCTGGTCATGACTTTCAATCAAGCATCTGGAATTGTCAAAAAGGAGGCCCCATTGACTTCCTGGAGTTGAGTTTCCACTTATGAAGTTTATTCTTTTGGCAAACTTTCCTACCAACAAAAGCATTCTCTGGAATTTTCAAACAGGAAAACAAAATAGGGCAAACCCAGTGCTGAAGTGGAGACATTTGAAATTACAGGGAGCTGCATAATTTTTTACTACTGTCACTTAGAGCTACCTGAAAGTAAAAGGAAATTTAAAATGTAGGTTTTCTTGCTTTGCTTTGCTTGTTTCTTCTATCAAATCAATTTACTTCTGGGCCATTGGTTTCTAACACAAAATTACCATCAGGTAAGCCTGTCCTCCACTGTGAGTAATCTCCTGCCCCTCCATCCCCCTAGTTTTCACTGACTTTAATGTTTAGATGTTCAGCAAGTAGGCCACCCACTAGAAAGCTAATTTCCACAGGAAAAAACTGACATGTTCTATGCAAGGAAACCCTCAAGGATTTATTAGGAAAGCTTTTTGAGAAGTTTTATTGACAAAAAAAAATTATAAATATTTCTGTTACCACTGAACTGAGGGCTTTGTGAGCTTTCACTCTGATACAAGCTGGAAGCTCTGTTCTCCATTTCTGATACTGTACAGAAATTCCAGGAGATTATAATTTTTTAGTGACAGAACCACACTGTCACTTTTCAAATTTTATTTTGTAAATCAAATGAGAGCAAGTTTGAGCATTGACTTAAGGCATGAGCACATCGCTAGTTCTGATTGCTTTAGTTTAAATATTCCCACAGAAGTGAAGATCAGCATCCCAATTATAGACACCTTTGATAGCTGAGTTTTATCTTTGTCTCACTCACAATATAAGAAAAGTGTTAAGAAAGTAGAGCAATCCCAGCCAAAAATGCCCTGCAGGCAAAGACTGGGGGATGTGGGCTGGTTCAGCCTGGAGAAAGAGTGGTTTTGGGAGGACTCAACAGCAGCTGCTGCCATCTATGGGCACAGCATCAAGGAAATAGGTCTGGGCTGTTCAGAGCCATGCATGGTTGGAGGGGGAGGAACAGCAGACTTTGAAACAAGAGCTTCAGAATGGACATAAGGGGAAACACTTTCCCCATGCCAGTCCAGCAATGGCACAAATTGTACACAGAGATTGCACAGTCTCCTTTCTTGGAGGTTTTCAAGACCCATCTGGTGTAGCTGTCAGCAACTTGGTCTGGTCTCACAACTGAGTCTTTTCGAAGAAGGAGGTTGATCTGGAGACCTCTTGAGGCCCCTTCCAATCTGAATTTTCATGTGATTCTGTTTCACTGTTAATGACTAGTGACCAAATGAACATTAGGACTTACAATAGGTTTCACATGAGTAACTTACACTTATGAGTAGAGCACTTACACAGTGCTGATTAGAGATAGCCAGATGCATTTGTGAAGTACATTGGTAGATTTTTAGGGCACTTAAGAGCTTGAATTAGCCCACACCAGGACCTTGACTAGGACTTAAACAATGCAACATTCACCTGTATGCCTGTAATATAATAATTGTCTCCTAGGGCTACAAAGATCTCTGCCAGAAGTGCCAAACTGTTCATGAATACTGGAAATTAGGAAAAGAGAAACAAATAAAGGTGAAGCAAATCCAGCAGGAGTTATGCAGCACAATTATATTATAATGCTTGATAGAGAATTT
Organism: Dicaeum eximium; assembly: GCA_013396995.1. Lineage (NCBI taxonomy): Eukaryota > Metazoa > Chordata > Aves > Passeriformes > Dicaeidae > Dicaeum > Dicaeum eximium. Next base: position 3,249,022 of record VWZP01000982.1, on the reverse strand, counting down.
TAGACCTATCGCTTATGCAGTGGTGGAGAGAGATTATTTTACCATGGGCATCTGAATGTTCTGTGGTGTTGTGTATAGCACTTTAGCATTAGTTGTTACCTAAATCTGCTATAAGCACGAGTCTGACAAATCTTGACTTTTTTGTATAGGCTTTAGTGAAAGCTCTGAACTGCATCTCTGGCCCATGACCATCTCTGATGGAGAAGCATAACCCACACTGGGTATAAATCATGACAAACTATACATCATCTGGCTTCTAGGTTTGCTTCCAAAGCGCCCTGCACATTACAGTTACTTTTGCAAGTAGTGCTCAGATATTTTCTTTGAGCTGTGAAGAGCTCAACAACCCTAGTAAACAGCACACAGTGGTGTCAGAGTCACTGGAGTCGTGACAAAAATTCTGTGTTTCTTCCCCAAAAAGCTGCTAGCATGGTCTTCAACTTGACAAAGGAAAGAAATTACCCAAGTCAGCCCTGAGCACTTGTTAACAAAATTTGTATGGGAATTTTGCTGACAGAATAACCAGTTTGGCCTACCTAAATCTCCCCTACTGACTAGTTTATAGAATTCCATGATGAGAGGTTTTTTAACTGGTTATCATTAAAGTTTCCTTTTTAAGTCAATCACTATTATGTGCCATTGTAACTTTGCTATATTTTGAGTTTTTCTTTGTCCTAAGGAACCGATTACAGCATCAGTGTCACACACAGACTACTGTGTCACTAGCTGCCCTAAATCACCACGTATTGTAAGTCTTCAACAGAGATGAAGACCTATGACAGATCTTTCTGGCTGTACCAAACCACAGTGAAACCAGTCACAGAGGGGGACCTGGATAAACTGGAGTTGTTCAGCCTGGAGAAAAGAAGGCTCTAGGAAGACCTCATTGTGGCCTTCCAGTACTTAAAGGGGGTTTATAATCTCATAATCTTTTGAGGGAAAGCAGCTTTTTGCGTGAACATATAATGATAGGACAAAGCTCTGCTTTAAACTAAAGCACTGCTCTAAACTAAAAGAGGAGAGATTTAGAATAGATGTTTGGAAGAAATTCTTTACCGAGATAGAAGGGCACTGAAATCAGCTCCCCAGAGAAGCTGTGGATGCCCCCTCCCTGTAAGTGTTCAAGGCCAGGTTGGATGGAGCTCTTAAGCTCTGATCTAGGGAAAGGGGTAAGGGGGTTGGAACTAGGTGGTCTTTAAGGTGCCCTGTAACTTAAGCCATTCCATGATTCTATGATATTATTCTATGATTTAGATATCATAAAAGACAAGCAGACCATCTAATATGCTGACCTGTGTCTGATACTCACTAATATGATGTGTTTCAAATCAAGCAAAATAAGCATTTAATACAAAACTAATACAAACTATGGAATTGCAGGTAAAGGGTTTTTAACTCCCACTGTTACTCATTACTGCAGATCTTGGGCTAGGAGACATTTATACCCTTGGTGCTCCTATCCTCACTTAAGGTTCCTATTCTTCTCCAGGATCTGAAGCACAGCAACTTCTTCTGCATAATACAATAGCACTGAATGTATCAGGTCTTCTCAGCTCATGAACTTTTTTAATGAACAATCATGCAGAGCACAGCTACAAACAAACATTTTTGTCAAACTGACATGTGGCATTTCATCTTGAGAATCTAAGGTACTGTCAACTTTTGATGTCAACTTTATTCTGAAACATTGAAGTAGAGTCACTTTTTTTAAACTGTTATTAATACAAATTGTCTATGTTGAAAACAACATTAATAATGTGGGCAGTAATGTAATAAAAATATCAGAGCAAACAAGTGCTTGATTGAAAAATGGCTGTGATGAATTATGGACTGATGACACACAATTTTTCTAACCCTTCTTGATGGTCAAATACAATATTATCCCTAGCAAAAATCTGAGGGAGAAAGAAAAGGATCAGAAATCTGGTTAGATCAAAATGTGAAGAACTACCTATGTATTTAATTTTTTTACTCTTAAAAGTTAAGCACTCAAATACATGTGATGAACAGCCACTGCCTCTTTGGGTCTCTATCTCACATCACTGATGTGGGTATTGAAGTCACTAGTGACAAACTCAGGTAAAAGACTGATTAAAGAGCATCTCCTGAGCACCTGCATCCTCCTCACTGTTTGGAGCTGCAGAGGTTCAGTAGTATCTCTACACATATCACTAAAATGTGGGCTGGCTCAGATGCAAACACCCAGATGAACACAGTTCCCTCAGGGCTGCAAAGTCAGAGAAGCACTGGCCATTGATGATGCTCAGTGATGTGATTGTCACACAGGAGCCATTTATAATTTATGGTTTGAATCTGACCAAGACAGCTCTGAACTCCAGGACTGAGCCACTGGAGGAACTTCAGCCGATCAAGAAAGACAAACAGAGCTTTGCTGTTGATTTCAGGGTAAGGATGTCTCAGTCTCTTTTAGGGACTATAAACTACATTGTTTCTGGGCATGAAAGTGCCTACAGTCTCTGAAAAGCCACACAAGAGTTAATGCAGCCAAGGGCTCAGTTTCTGTAAGAGTTAGAAAAATAATAAGTGTTTTTCTAGGTTTCTATTATTTATCATGAAGAATTAAGCCACCTGGAATAATTAACTCACAAAGGCTGTCTGTGTAAGTGCTGGCAGGCAAAACATGTTGAGCTAGGAAAATGTCCATAGCAAACTTCATATTTGAAGAATATTAAGAATATTTGAAGAGAAAATTTTCAGTAGATTTGTATAAAGACAAAGAGAAGACAACAGTCACAGAAATGCATATATTACAAACAGAAATATTTGTAGCAAAGATGACATGCACTCTACAGAGAATAAGCCATTGACATTTTAATCTATGAACAATTTATATTTTTCTTTTTTTTCAGTAGATTGTTCTCTCTTTTCAGAGAGAAAAATGCTAAATCTAGTTTTTCTTTCCATCCTCTCCCCAATCCATTATTTTTCCTTTGAGAAATCTGATACCTATTATTACTGTTGGCTTTTTCCTTGAATATATTGCATTGTTCACACGTGGAAACCTCTGGTTTATTTGGATATTTGAAGAAAGAAAAGCAGGAGAGCTGTAAATAGCAGCAACAGCATGGCAGGGAAATTGCCAAGGAGCACCCGGCACCAGGGAAGGCTTGAGATTTTCCATGGGAGAGAACAAAGTAAGTCTAAGAGTTGGGAATCCAGCTGACAGAGGAATTGAAAATGGGAAAGTAGTCCTATTGTGCCATGTTTTCTGGTAAAAAGGTGGTTTGTGTGGACAAGAAAGCAGCTCCAAAACAGGGAGCTGGGATGTACCTGGAGGATTTTGGCAAAGGCAGGGCAGGGCAAGGTTCACATATCTGGACAAGCAGACCATCTTCATTTCTGGGACTATGTAATATCAGAATTCTAGCTCCAGTTTATCAGCCAGAGCTTCTTCTACAGACAGCTCTCTCTTGCCAATCCTCCTTACAAAAGGAAATTCTGGAGACTGCTATGACAATTTTTGTTTTCTCTGCTGGCTTATTAGTCCTTGTGGTCCTTCTTGTACATCTTGCTTTTCTTTCCTTTCACACTATCCTTTCACACCACATCCTCCCATGTGCAGCATGTAGGCATCTCTAGATTATTGTATTATGCCAGCAGCCAGATCTTCACGTCTCTTGCAGGTGTTTATGAGAACAGCTCTCTGATGATGAAAGTACACTTTCAAATTTGCCCTTGAAATGTGAAGCAATCAATCTTGGCAGCATTTATTCCTTCCTGTCAAATATTTTTCTCTTTCTAGACTCAATAAACAATTTAAGAATAATCTTTTATGACAGTGGTGCTGCAATCCAATAGGTCTCCTTTGCTTTCTCATTTGTCTTACATTTGTTCAAATCAAGGGGTAAGAAATCTAATGGATAGCAGAGGCAGCGTCTGGCTCAATCATCTCATCACTAATTGGTTCTGTGATTAGTTCAGACAAGCAGTGGAGAAGGTGGATACAAGTTTCTACCATTTCTAGGTGAGGGCAGCTTCCAGCTCATCTGTTATGTGAAATATCCACTAACTCGTTCAGCTTCTCATTATCCTAATTTTGAGGAATCCTCCTCAGTGACAAGTTGGGATTTTTCTGGGGTTTATTAAGGTGACAGTAGTCTGCTTTTGCATAGTTTGCCTGAATTGTAATGTTGGCTCCCTGCAGTAAACATCAGTTTGCCAGGAGGTCACTCCATGTACCTCCAGTGCCAACACTGTCAGTCAAGGCTGACAAATAACCATTTAAAGAACTTTAATGTTCATGAGAAGTCCAAGATAAGGTATAGAAAACTTCAGGTTAGTTATGAAACCAGTACAACAACATAGTCTGAATTTCCCTCAAACACCACCAGACAGACTAACTAAAATATGGAAAAGCCAAGGCATTTTACACATCCATTTAATTTTTGGGCCTCCCTGCACACCTACTGTGTGTTATCATTATCTCTTTTTTTCATCTGAGTATATTTTTGGTTGAAAATCAAAGCATTGGCACTGTCTCCAAGTTCTCAAGAATTTAATTCCAATGTAGGTGATGTTATGGCAATTGCTTACAAGAAAAACATATAAAACCTTATTTCTCTGTACATAGCTGGAGCCAAGCAACTTGAAAGGTTTTTGCTCTAGTAAGTTTAATTCAGACAATCCTTAACATAAAAGAGCACAACCAGTCCTCTGTTCAGAGCACCATATTTCTGAGCCCACATTTACTTCCTTCCACCCATACCCAAAAGCAGTACTCAGTGAATCTACTGACTTCCATGGATGTGATTATCTATTTAACTACAGGGCTTTGTGGAAGGCTGTGCAAACAAATATTGTGAGAACTCTACAAGCTGCTCCCCATAGCTCCACCAAAACAACATTGGCCCATCTACACAAAACCCCATTTTAGCTCTGTATTTCCTATAAGTTCAAGTTGTTAGCAAGCACATTCAATTTGCCAGATGCGTCTGGTTAGTAAAGTGGATAAATTAATGTTATAAATGTCAACTAGGTCTGATGCTCCTTTTTCTGAGAACTATGTCTGCAGGATTTTCTCTTCCACAACAACATTCAAACAGCTTATGTTTCTCAGTTTGAAGTGTTTCCAGAAAAGTTTCCAGAAAACATCCAGTTCTGGCAAGTGCTTAGGAAATTCATTGGGAACAAATAGCTGGGGTAAGGTTAACACAAGTGAATAAGGTATGTTGGTCCACAGAAATCTACCATGCTTAAAAGGGTGAATGGTAAATTCATAAAGAGCACTGCAAGACCTCAAGGCACAGGATTTGGTCCATGCTTGTCCTATTCCTTCAACATTTATGTAAATGTATAGAGAGGCCCAAGTATAAGTTTAATTCAGTTTGTAATTTTGATCCGCCCTTCATTTTGAAAGCCCCTTTGGAAGACATGAGTACAACCAAGCTACCTGATATTTCTCTCCTTCAGAATATCAAGAGCATAATCTGGTCTAGAAATGCTCCCTACCTTTTAGCAGTAGTATGACAAATGATGAGGCAGTATAACCTCAGAAGGGATGCTGAAGAACTGAAGTGAATACTATGGAGATAATCCTCAGTAGTTAGACTGTCTGCTGCTAGCCCTAATGCATTTCTCTGCAGTAAAGAATACTCTGCTGCCCCTCATAAATATGTGCTAAGTGCCATTTTCCCTACATTACAGCATTTTAGACAGCTGCTCACCCTTATTGTTGTGCCTATTGCTGCTTCCTTTCGACTGCCTATCCTGAAAAGCTAAAGTCTTCTGAGGTACAGCAGTCCTTCAAAAAGTACTAATTCTTCGACCTGGTACATGCTTTTATTCTCATTACTTCCTCATTCTTTTTGAACCTGACATATAATCCTTCTTAAATGAGTCCCTTTATGCTACAATTTGGAGCTGTTCCACTTGATAATTTATGCTATCGACGCTAGTTAACACAATCCCTAATCTCAGTAGCTTTTATTGAGCTTTTATCAGAGGTAGTGCTTTGAGTTGTTTGTATTAATAACAGCTCGGAGCAGTGACTGGAGCAGCAGTGTGTGCTCTCTCCATGCCCAGCCGCTCCAGGGGCTGACCTTCCCTCACGTACGATGCGGTGACTAATGAAAAAGCGCCTCCGCCTTTTCTTGTTTTCAGGTTCACACATCCTTGAGCATATACTAGTTTAAAGTTTGTTTGACATCTTAGATCAGCTGAAGGTTGTAAGTAATTTGAAGTCATTCGTCTAAGTCAGCGCCTAAAATGAAAGCAGTAAGAGTTTATTCCACAGGGAGTTACTTGTGAGCAGCTCGAAGTGTGTAACAGTCCATTGCACTGTGCAAAGCCAAGCTGGGTAGAAAGTAGATGAAAACCTATACAGAGTTTAAAGGGCATCAGCAATTATTCATTTTACCCCAGACAGTCAGTACAGGGGCCGCTTGTCTTTTTATCAACGGTATCTGATAACATGAAGAAATTAATAATTTACAGAGGGCAGGCAGTACTTTTCCATTAGAAGCTATGTGGAAAGGAAGAAAGAACTGCTGGTACAGGCCAGAATGCTCCCCACAAGGTCGCTCTGCCTCTGTGCTGCAAATGTGTTTCTTTTTAACCCTTTCATAATCAAGAAAAAATACAGCTCCAAATTACATTCGTATTTACCTTTACTGAGTGCAGAAAATAACCCACAATCATGGAGACAGACATCAAAGGACTTCCCACCTTTGTTATCCTCTGGTCTTGCCAGCTGTATAGCTTTGGATCTAGAAATTCCTTGGGTGGGAGATCTGGCAAGAACCCTGAGGATGCTTTGGGGACAAGCTGATGGTCTGATTCAGTCTCACTGTCATTGTGGAGCTGACATAGCAAAACTCAACAGTTTACTCAGTGGCCAAAAGAACAACGAAGCGTGGTTTCACCCAAGGTGTTTGCCCACCTGTCCTGCCTTCCCACTCCATCCCTTCATGCCCCTTGTGGCATGTCCTGCTGCAGGGACATCTGTGGGTGGCTGTCAGCAGCTGCCTGTGTGCCCACTGCCTGTCCCATGCCTGCACATAAACGCTGGCACTGCCAAACAGGAGGCACCATCGCCACCTCCAACCTGCCTCTTCCTTGGCACCAGGCTGGATCTCCTCCTGCAGCTCAGACACAGCTTCTTGCACAACAGCTGGGGTTGCCATCAGATCTGTGGCTTTACTGCTCAGATGACATTTTCTGAGAGAGGGAAGAAGGACAGACAAGCAGATCCACAGAACAAGGACAGAGGTTTGATATATTGTCCAAGGAGGCCAGGCTAAAGCATTAAAAAAGCTTACCCAGGCTAGATGATAGTGTAATATTATATACTGGAAAGAGCACGAAATTATAACATCATGTTTCTTACAGAAACACTGTCCTCTGCTACATGCCCAGAATAGTTTTTGTTTAAATCTATTAAATCCGTAGTTTATCACAGCTCCATGCATGTTGTTAAGAAGAATCCATAAAATATAATGGATGTACAACAGTGAAAAAAACATTAGGATTTGTACAGTTTGTACTTAGATTAAATAATTCCTTGGAATATGTAGAAACTGTCAAAAATCCAGACACATGTTAAAATTTTAAGATAACAGTTTTATGCTAGTGTCTGATTTCTTCCTCTTCCTGATGAAAGTATTTTCAGAAGACTGTCCTGAAAAGGAAATGAAGCAGGGACAAAATCTGCAGGATTACCATGCATGGTGTTTATGAATTTGTTTCTTTATTTTGTTTAACCATGTTTAAACCATGTGTATTTCCAGAAGAATTTTTACAGCAAATATTTTAAACAGCAGTATGACAGCAACATAAGACAGCATGGAAAGTGTGTGCTGAAATACTAACACAAGAAGGACAGGATTTCATAAGGCTTAGTTCAAAACTTCCACTGATGCCACAGGAGCATTCTCAAAAGTGCAATCATTTATAGTTTTATAATTGGCCAATCAAGGTTGGATATTTTTTTCCTTCCAGCTTAGTTATTGAAATGTATTTTTATGATTCATGGAACTCTCTTTATGTGTCTAGTTTTTTTCCCCTGATGATATATCAGGTTTCCTTGTAGGCTCCTATTCATCTTCTGTTTTCACTCTGTGGATAGAGTGAAGTAGGAGAATTATGAAGGTGCCCAGTACTGCTTTAAAGTTGAGGCTGAAATGAAATTTTCACTTAAAGGAGAGGTCCAGTCACTTTTCTATGCACAAAATATACTCCATTGTTCCTAAAATTACAGTACTTACAGAGTATGCAATGGATTTTCTAAGAATTTACAAGTAAATCCATTATTTAGTTTGAGTTAGAGTTAATTGAAAATAAGTACTTTTACACCTTCTGTCAGACTTTTATTTATCCCTAATGACTTCTGTTATAAAATACAGACTCTTCATTAGTCATATATCATCAGAATTATTTGAAGTCTTTCCATAGGACATTTTCAAAGGAATTATTTCAGGAATTATGTCCTTTTTTGCTGTTATTCATCAGAGCTCTGAGTTTCTAATTTATCAGTGAGTGAAAGGAAAAGTGTTGCTTAGGGGGATCCTCAGGAGGTCTCTCCTTGGCTACCCCTGGATGTTGCTCTTGCTCTGACAGTCCTCAGGGGACAGAAAAAAAAAATCAGTTTGAGTCAGTGACAGCTTAAATCCTTATAATGACATAACCATATTGTTATTACACAGTGCCACACCAGGACTAAGGTTGTCCAAACAGACAATCATTGTTTGGTGACTTAATATCACTGCATTTCTCTGAATTTGAGGGTAGCCCTAAGTTTCTGCAGTGTATAATATTTGTTTGGGAGACAACTCTACCTTCACTATCTTATTTTACCCTATCTGTAAGTGTTTATTCTTTTATTACTCCAGGCTCTAGGAATTCACATGTCCCAAAAGCCTTGTACTAAATGCTAGACAAACAGAGAACAAAAACCTCTCCCACCCCGATAAGTTTGTACTTTAATTGCAAAAAAGATGAAATAAAGAATAGAAAACCAAAGGGAAATGTATGAAAAAGATAAGATATTTTTGGCCTGGATAATAAGCAGTGACCTCAGTCTACTCCTGGCCAGACTAGTGAGAAATAATACAAGCCTTGCAGAAAAAGAGCAACCTTTTAAGGAAGGATCTGTAAGAGTCCAAGGACTCCACTATGTAAATACCCTGGCATAAGGGGTAACAGGGGAGAAAATATACATGAGTTGGTTTAGAAATGCATGGGAAGTGCAGGGATCTGGATAGCAGGAGACAGATATCAATAGGCTGATGCAATTGAAAGTGCCGAAGGAGGCACAAGTGATGGGAGGATGTCAGATGAGACCAGTGACTTGCTTCCACCCCACAGGAAAAGGGCTGAAAAGGGAGTGGCTGAGTTTGCAGCAAAGAAAATTAATTATCTTTGCTTCACTTTTCTGATGGGAAAACAACAGAAGCAAACATCTTCTTACAGCAAGCTAGATGTAAGTATTTAAAATGTGGAAATAAGTTCTATCTCAGTTGATGCACGGTTTTGATATTTTAATGGCAATTTCCAGTTTCTGACAAACACCTAAAGGAAGATGGATTTATTTGGCTGGTGTACTTCAATAGGGAAATTTAGATTTGTATTCATAAAACAACTAACCCAATGCAGTGTCTGTTAGCTTCCATTACCACAAAATCATAGCAAAATACTGCTCTGTTAGTCAAGGAATTGAGACTTGGTGAAAGCTCTCTAGATCTGGCTGGTATAGACAGGGAAAATTATGGAAATGGAAAAAAAATATGTTATGGTTATCATCTTGAATCCTGAGTAATGGTATGACTGCAGAGAGTAAATTAATCTTGTAAAAAGTGGGTTTGGCTGTGTGTGAAGGTAGGTTTGCTTCACATCTCTGAGGCAGAAAAATTGAGGGAATGACAAAACAGTAAAAAACAATGGAGGGAGGCTTGGACTGTAATCCTGTTTGAATGGAAACCTCAACTCCAGGTTAAACATAAGAAAGGGCGGGCAAAAATATGGGGTTTTTTTCCCTCAATAGAAAATACGGTTGTGTCACATTGAATACAGAGTCAACTTAATTGTGCTGCCATTAAAATGTATTTCAGCACTGTGATCCAGACCTTGATCATTCTCACATTTTAATCCCTGTGCATGGGTTCAAACGCTAAATTTTTTCACCACGTGAGGCCACATGAGCAATAGGCATAGCACATACATTGAATGTCACCAGAGTCACCAGCTCTGTCACAGCACTGGGGTTTCCTCCTCAAACACCTTCTCATTCAAACAGGCTACCTGGCACCAGGGTCTCCTGATGCATGACAAACCAAAAAGGAAAGGCATTGGAAGAAATACCTGTGGTCAAGACAGCTCTGTCATTCAGTCAGCTAAGGAAAGAGATCTCAGTCATCACTCCTCACCAGGCTTCCTTTCCAAGGGAAATTTGGAAAGGTTTTCCCTTGCATTCTGAATTTCTTTTTGGTTTTTTTAGAATTGTAGATCCTCCCATTGAACACAAACTGCAAATTTCAAAGAAGCTGTAATTAAACTCAGTCAAGATTATAATGCAAACAACTTTTTTTCGGTAAGAAAGGAAGGATAGAAAATTAAAATGCACACAGTCAGTGATTGGTAAAATAGTAGATCATCACATAAATTTGCATTAATTGCACAAAAGCTGAAAGTACTTCATTAAATACTCTCATAATACAGTAACCTCTTTAGAAAATTATTTCTGGTATAAGCATGTAAATAATTACATACTCTGTGTCCCATGTACTTTTATCTGCCCAAGCAAAGGAGAACAGAGTGTTACAGCTCTAAAGCACACTGATTTTTGAGCAATTGATTAAAAAGAACAAGCATTTTAATGATGTTCATCAAAAGTGCTGTACGTATACAAATTGTACATTCAAGTATCTGAGAATTTGAATTCCTAAGCTCAGTTCAGTAAGGAAAAATCAAGTGTATAAATGATGTATTGTTAGGAATCAGTGCTGAAGATAAGGATTTAAGAGTAAATCTGATTAATTTCAATGTAAATGAGCAACGTGATACTGAATGTAAATGTGAGGATGTGACTGGTCCATGCAGGTCCCTGTTGCAATGCTTATAGTGAAAACTTTGTATTCTGAATGAAAGAGCTTATTCATGATGACATTTCAAATCAGTCTCTATTCTTAGGAATTTTTATTTCCACAGTATTTGAACATTTTACAACAACAAATACTGCTATCCTTGTAACTCTAATCTGGCATTGGACAATTTCTCTTTTTGCAAAATCTTGGGATTCCAAAGTTCTCCCATTCCAGATTAGGAAGAAAAGTCTCCAATTCATGAAAAATCAGATAGAATTTCTTTGGAATGGCCCATAGGTTGCTGTGAATTCATCAGGAGCCCTGAGAATATTCTTTATACTCTTTTGCCTGGAACTTCTGTACCCTGGAAAAGAATGACCACAGTAGGCTACAGCTGATGTGATTCTACAGAGCATTCTCCTGGAGAAACCAGCTGCCTATGGCTTGCATGGATTTACTCTTTGCTGTGTAGAAAACAGGTTGGATGTCCGGGCCCAGAGAGTGGTGGTGGGTAGAGCTCCATCCATCAGTGGTGTCCCCAGGGCTCAGTATTTGGACCAGTCCTTTTTAATATCTTTATCAATGACCTGAACAAAGGGATTGAGTGCACCCTCTGCCAGTCTGTAGATGACACCAAGTTGGGTGTGAGTGTCAATCTGCTGGAGGGAAGAAAGGCTCTGCAGAGGGATCTGGACAAGCTAGACTGATGGGCTGAAATCAGTTCTATAGATTCAACAAGTCCAAATGCCATGTCCTCCCCTTGGGTCGCAGAATCACAGAACACAGAATCAGCTGAGTTGGAAGGGACCCACAAGGACCATTAGTCCAACTCCTGGCCCCGCACAGGACCATCCCCAGGAGTGACACCGTGTGCCTGAGAGCATTGACTAAACACTTCTTGACCTCTCTCAGGCATGGGGCTGTGACCATTTCCCTGGGGAGCCTGTTCCAGGCCCAAACCACCCTCTGGGTGAGGAACCTTTTCCTAATATCTAAACCTGCCCTGGCACAACTTCAGGCCATTCCCTTGGGCAGTGCTACAGGCTGGGGGCAGTGGCTGGAAAGCTGCCCAGCGGAAAAGGACCTGCAGGTGCTGGTCAACAGCTGACCATGAACAGTGTGTGCCCAGGTGGCCAAGAAGGCCAGTGGCACCTGGCTTGTATCAGAAATAGTCTGGCAAGTAGGACCATGGCAGTTTCTCAGATCCTAACCATGGATCTTCCCAACTTTGCAGTCCTGTTAATACAAAGGAAAAAACCTATAGTTGCCCATGTGATGTGTATTGCAATAGCAATTTTTTTAAGACAATACAGAAGGCCTTTCACATTTCCAAATGGAAATGGAAAACCTGCTTTGGCTTTCAATTGACAGGTTCTTCTGGTCTTCACTTCTGATTTTGTTTCAGGTGACTACAGGAGGGAACCATTAGTTCAAAGGATGCTTGTGAACGCCTATTTTAAGAGAGCAACGGGCAGGTAGCACTATCAAGGGTTAAACAGCATTGGTCAAAGGAGTTTGCTTTCAGAACAGCACTTTCAGGCAACACCTGAATGCTTTGCATCCAGAAGGATCAGCAGTGTGTGGGAGGCAATCTGGAGTCTGAGTGCCTTGGAAAGAGAAGGCATAAGAGTATACTTAAAGCTCCATACATTTTGCAACTATAGTAGCAAACACCCACTATGTGTACAGTGTATTTGCTGTTTTCTATCATAAATGCCATTTTCTTTGGGAATCTATGATGAAATTATATCATACATGGGTTAGGTAGAAGTGCCCCACTCTGGTCAGTTATGACCAATTAGCAACCAAGAGGTGCACTTCAGGTCCAATTCCCTCCTTAAGGGGAAGGTGTAAAATGTCAGTGTGCATCATTCATCTGTTTGTCACTTCTGGGCAGCATTTGTTTACTCATTACCTACTTGTAAAAGATTTTTCCTTTCTTTTGGTAGTGTTGGCCCCAACACTTCACTAATGAATGAAGCCTTTAGGCTCATATTTCTTCCTAGGTCTAATGACAAAGATCCAATTCTGTTAGATCTTTTCTCTCCCTCTTCTAAAAAATAACAAATAAACACTTTACTCAGCTGAATTGCAACTTAACAGCTGACTCTGCAGGCCCATGCAAATCAAAATGAAATCTTAAAAATGCAGATGTAGTCATCAGAGTGCTAATTAATAATTTGACTGCTGCCTCTCCACTCCAGATCTTTATTGCAATTGTAAAATAGGGGGAAGGAAGTATCTTAGGATCATATTCCACCTGGTCTTCCCAGGGGAGTGAGCATGAAGCATTCTTTTTGTGCCTGGATAGGAACTGTGCCACCTCCAAGAGAGCAGCACAAAGGCTCTGTCTCCAGGATGGAAATAGCTGCCTGAAGCTCCTGGCTCATGGATGTGCCTCAGCAGTGATAACTGGCAGAGGGAGGTGCAAATGCTTTCATCTCTCTGTTAGCAACAAGAACAGGTAAGGGTACAGAGGTCATCATGCACCAAACTGTGCATGTGGCCTCAATCCCCAGCAGAACAGGACACTCTCAGTGAGAGATGGTAGTTTTCTCTTTCCAGAGATTACCCATGCTTGTACAGATTTTGCATTCTAGCATCTTATGTGAAGAAATACTCTGCAGCCTTGAGGCAAATTTTCCTTGAACCATCACAACCCCTGCTGCCAGCACCTCTTCACCATCATGAATGGGGGCTACTGTCATCTTTTGTACTTTTGCAATCATTTCTCTTTTTCAGGCATGAAAAATTTAATAATGCTTTGGCAAATATTGTTGCACCCGATGGTGAATCAGGACTCTTTGACTCCAATATCAGAAGGCTTATATGATTTATTAAAATTATTCTGTTGATCAGACGGATTTTGGGCTGTATCTGCCCAGGTACAGAGCTAACATACTTTTTTCATCATGCCCACTACCAAACTGCTAGAATGCTTAGAATTCCAAGATAAGAATTGTCTATCTCATAGGTTAAGAAAGAGAGAAGGCTCCCATCCCCGATGTGGGAGACAGGGCAGCCAAACACCACCTGTCCTTGAAATACACGCACAAAGATATGTTTTATCAAATTCTGTGCTTAGAAGTGAGCTTTCCCATTAAAAGAAAAATTCAGCAAGTTTGCACCCAGGAAACTTATAAAATATTATAACTACAGGCAAAGGATGCAGTTGTGCTGCATCCTTTAAAAGAATGATGCTGAGATTTGTTTTGTAATCAAAACACTTTGGGAAAAGAATAATTCTTGTTTAGAGGTGAGAAGCACTGACAACTGGGATTCCCGTCTTAACTGCTAAATAACATCATTCCATCTCTGTATCCACCTATAAAAAACAGCAAAGCTTTTAAGGAAGTAAATAAAGACACTTTCAAAAATGTTTATAATTTATCGCTTCTGGTGTTATTGTGACTGTATTGTTATTGCTTACATTATTTGCATATAAAAAGCAAATAACTGACTTATTAACATATATCAGTGTTTGTACAATGGTGACAAAACTGTACCCACATCATGAAAAATTAATGTGGTCTGTTAGAAAATCTTTATTGTTTAACGAATTAGAAGATTTACCCAAACATATGCATTGTATATAACTGTACAGTGCCAGCTCTTTGTGCTTCTTCATAAGTTTTGCAACACTTGTTTTCTCAAATTTTCAGTTCTTGAGTGATTTTATTCCTTCAGAATCAGAAATGTTTGTATCTGTAGAAACCCTCATGATCGGAAAGAAAAGCATGAAAGCAAAAACACTAGAGCCTCAAAAACAGAGATTTTAACCCTTTTTTGTTATAATGGTGAGAGATATTGGTAGAACTGAAAAATTGAACAGGTTGCACCACGTTATTTATAAAAAGCAAAGAATAAATCCTCTTAATTGAAAAAAAATCAATGTGCTCTTAATGGCACATCTGTAATTAAGTTCCTCCGAGTCTGCTGTACATTTAGACTCTGACCATTTCATGTCAGTCTGGGAATATAGGGAAGTCTTAAAGATGTTGCAAAGGGGCCAGAGAGCAAAAACAATTAGAGACAGCACTTTAAATTATGGAGCTATAAAAGATGTGGGTATAAATGTTCCCTTTTTCAGGGCTGCAAAAGAAATTTCTATTGAAGTCAAGCAGACAGGAAAGGGGAAAACAAAAGACAAATTCTAATGAAAGCACTTTTCAGATCAGCTATATTAATTAACCATAAAAATGCAGATTATGGATACTTTCGATAGCATTAAATCCTCCTCACAGAAAACTTGTGGCCACAAAAACCTTATTCAGCAATACGGAAGAGAATTTTCTTCTTGTCTAGATAAACATTTCATGCTTTTCCAGACAGCCCAGATTGTGGACTTCTGGGCATATATCCCTGTGAGTGATTTTTCTAACTTGGCTTTTCTGAATGTGCAACATTTGGAACTCAATATACACATACTGCAAGCACTCACACAATACATGCCAGATCAATATTTCATGTTTACAAAATGATTTTTTTCAGCAGAGCAACACTTTATCTCCTCTAGTCCTTCATCCTCCCTGTCAAATCCCCAACACAGAAAAGTAATTTTCAAATTAAGAAGTCATTTCTTTCTCCTCTTAGATACAGTAATAGTTTTCTAGTTGCAATGTGGCATGACTCAGTATGCAGTGAACCAAGCAAACTTGCGCGTCTCACTTTGCTGCTGTGCAGTGGGCCAGTTCTACCAAGAGCCCTGTGGCTTTCCTCATCTTAAGCACTGAACTTTTGATCAACCCTGAGGGAAAAATGTAGGGAAAAAATTATGGGCTCTGAGGTCTTTCTTAGCTTGGAACAAAACCTCCTCCAGGCAGCAAAGGAAATAAACCAAAGGCTCTCTCTGGTAGTAGCAAAATAATTAGCTTCCTTCCAATTTCTTTGTAGGATTGACTACAAAACCTTTATATGGTGGGTGAGACCAAAACTTACCCTGGTAGAAACACACCCTATGAATTCAGGAGCGATTCAGCCACACACTTGGATGTAGAGATTTACAAAGACTTGTGATGAGGTGTATCACATCTTATAGCCAAAAGCTTGGAGCATGTGGATGTGGTCCCCCAGGGGCTCCTAAGGGTAGCCCAAAACAGACTGTGGTCACTGACAGAGAACTAGGGGACCTACAGGACCATGCTGTGCCTCAGAGAGATGGATGGAAAAGTGAGTTAAATACTTACTCTCCCTTTAGTACCTTCTGGACTGTGTGGAGGGACATACACATTGGCACACGAACATTTGGGTTTTGCTGCACCAGCAAGAAAAGTTTTTCTCTACAGGAATGATCAACCAAACGGAAGAGCACGAAAGGGTATGATTAATTTTGTATGAGAATTTATACATTTTTATTCTTTTTCCTGATATTAAGAACAAATGAATTCTGAGAATCTGAAAAACTATGGACAGTTCCTCAAGCATGCATGCTTATCCCAGTCTCCATGCTGAAAGTCTTTAGGTGCAGGTACACTAAACCAGGCTTTTTCAAGCAGTGGCTATGGGGGCATTTCCATAACAGTCCAGTAACTTTAGAGCCTGGCTGCTAATCTAAGATATTTTACACAGATTTGCAATTGTGAATTCAAGAATGCAGTAGCTGATACAAAGTGGCATTACAATAATGTTCTTTCTTTGCCCAAGGTTTCTGTTGGAGGTGTTCTCTTAGAGCATCTTGCTGCAGAATGCAGCTTTAAGGCAAAAACTATGTCTGAATTTTAACACTTGGATTTCAGTCACACGACAAAAAAAGCCTTCATTTGTAAGCAAACTTCTAAAATAACTAATCCCCATTATTTTGTTCTCTCCTCAAAGTTGCAGCAGTTTCTAGCTTCAAGTTTTAAAGGAACTCTTTCCAGAGGAAAGTTCTTTAATCATAAATTTAAGCACCACCTGCCTCATGCAGAGCTAAACATTGGAAACCACCCATGTAACCTTCTGATTCTGTGAAAACTGTGTTAGTTTCCAATGTGGCCAGAGATGAATGAAATGCATGCAGAAGGAGGAATAGAAGCTTGTCAAGAAATTGCAGTTTAACATAACACATGAACAGGACGTGAGATAGTCGCAAGTTTTCATTGTTTATTTGTTTACCTGCACTCCTGATTCTCTCACCCCTAGTGTCACTAAGGTTATATATTGAACAGGGTTACACATTTTTATTTCATGGTATGATACTTGGAAATAGCCTAATAACCCAGAAAATAAATAATGGCACTGCAGACGGCTGAATTCCCAATACTTCAGAAGGGCCAGAATAAATTGTATGTTTCTTTTAAGGAAAGCACAGAAAAAAAAAAAACTCAAAAATTATACTAACTAGGGGAAAAAAAAATAATTCTTCCAATTCTCATTGCAGAAGAAATTCTAGATATAAAAGCTAAGGAAAATAAAAATAAGTTAGGTATTTTTAATCATTCCAGCATAGTTTTTTTTTTTAAATATGACTTCTTTAATCTCATTTGAAGTAGGCCCATTAAACCTAATGCACTGAACTTTATGTGATCTGAATAAAATTGTGTCTATAGAGCTAGCCCCTCTAATGCAAATTCATAAGGAAAAAATATAATAAACTAAGTCATTAATTCACTGCATCATCATTTCTCAGTAGCTCAACACTTCCCGAGTGCTATAAATTTTTGTTGCTTGTTTTATCTATCTCGGCTGATCTTATTGGCTTAAAAAATTACAAGGGTAGTGTAAGACTTTTTGAAGCTTTCAAACAACAAGTTCCTTACAAACTCACAAGTAATCAGTCTGTCTGTTTAAAAATGATCAAAATCTGTTCTTGGATCAGATGCCAAACTTCCTTTCAGGTATTTTCTGTTTGCTCTTCAAATGTACCTGGATAGTATAGCTATGTATACAACTGTTTTTCAGACACAGTGAAGATGCAATGTTATCTGGATTGGAAAGATGATGGGTTTTACTCAGAACTATTCTTCAGTAGGTCAGTCCCCAGGCTGTGCTGGTACTCGGGGTTGTTCTTCCCCATGTGCAGGACCCTACACTTGCCCTTGTTGAACCTCACTGAATTTCCCTCTGCCCAACTCTCCAGCCTGTCAAGGTCCCACTGCTGGGTGTTGGTAACAAAATCCACAGGACAACGAGGAGGGCGCCTCTACAGTTTCCCACGGGTTTATTCCAAGGAGGGTCCAGGGACAGAAGGCCGAACTGACAGAGGTGCAGAGGGGTTTCATAGGAACTGGGGAACCAAAAGGAAGGAGGCAAAGGGGCGGGGTAAAGTGGCATTAACAGGGATACAACCAACCGAGGAAGAGGGGAAGGGCATTACATATGTGGAAACCAGTAAGGAGATGAGGATGGAGGAACATGCTAGAACAGGGGAGGAGAAGGGGAGTGAACAAGGGTGACATAATATGATTGATGGCTTCAGGGGAGTGTTCAAGTAGAAGATTCCCAAGGCATCCCTGTCTCCAGGTCTACCTGGGATGCCACAGTGGTAGACAGGTAAAAGTACCTGTTACAACAATTTTCTGACATGCAAGTTTTCCTCTATTCCTGAGACTGTAGAAGATGAGTGACCTGCTATCAGGTTTTGGTTTTTTCAGAGTTTTTTACTGCCATACATTTTTAGAGAAGCTGAGCAGCTGTATTTCAAACATCCCTGATGAAGGAAGGTGGAGGGGATGCTGTGAACTGGCGGCAGACAAGTGTCAATGCATGTTCAGTGAAAATGTAAGTGATGAGCAGTGAGGGTCCTTTCTGAACTAAACTGGCCCACTTTGTCTTCTCTCCTGCTGACAAGCATCAGAAACTTTCATCAAGCCTGCCTACACTCAGGGAATATCAGCAGGAAATTTAGCAAATAATTAGCAATCAGAGTTTACTTGTGAAGAATCGAGTTGCAGGAATTCTTTTTTCTATCTCAAGGTAGCAGGTTGATAATGAGGACTTCCAGTCTGACATAAATCCTTGTTTTTTCATTGCCTCTTTTTGTGTTAGTTTGAAGATTACAGCTAAAAAAAAGCCAAAAAAAAACCCCACTCATATTTCTAGGTTTGATTTCTTTGTCCTTTGATGAGGACACTCAGCATGGTTAGTCTAATTATTTTCTTCCCACTCTCTCTTATTGTCAGCCAAAATGACAAGTTTGAATAGGTAATGGTTTACACAAACTGCTTGCTCTCTCAGCCCTGCCAAGCTGGTGCTTTAAAGGGGCCAGCTCCAAGTGGAGGCTGTGTAAAAGATCAAGCACCCACAATTTCCACTAAGTCATTAGCAAATTACAGGTATATATTTCCTATTAGGACTAGACCCTCTCTGTACAGCTCAAAGCTTAATACATGAAACTCTGCCTAGTGCATCATTCTCTCAACCTCATTAAACACTTAATTACTTTTATCTTGTACCCAGGATCATACAAGGAGAAGGAAATGATGGCTGAACACATTTAAAACCACACCAGAATTGTGATGTTGTTGGTAATGGAAGAGCTATCTATCAATTCTGCTTTTCCAGGGAAACTAGGAGGGTGGCAAGCTGTCACCAGTGTGACTGGTGGTAATCAGCTTAAGGAATAATGAGAGACCTATTTCTACTTGAATCTTCAGTAAGATTCCCATTCATTTTAGAAGGTCGAAGATTTCCACAAATATGTCCATGCATTTTTCTGCACATTTGCTTACATAGCAGGCACATGAATTATAATGCCAAAAGCATAAAAATGACTACATATATCTATCTATGTTGAACCCTTGCCTCAGAGTTAATGGTCTATTTACAGAGTGAATAACCATGAGTCACGTTCATTTCCCATAGAGCTCAGAGCAATTTTTTAGGTTTGGCCTAAGGTATGGAGAAGGAATGGTGCAGAGTTTACTGGGATTGGGAGTGGAGTCATCTGGAACAATTTGGTCCTGAGAATATATGTGATGTGGAGCTATGTAAAATCTGACTTCCTGAAGATTACAGAGGTCAAAATTGGCAGGATGTGCACAGGAATTTCTGAAATATATAATTTGTGCTTTTCAAACACATTTTACAGAATATTACTTATATTGGGACTCTGAGCTGCCTTTTTCCCGTGGTCACAAGTAAAAGCTTTTGTTAAAAACAAAAGATACATTTAAATTCAAGGTACACTGTTGATTTCACTTCACACTCCCACTAGCCTACATTTTAATGATCAAATAAACATTAGAAAAATAAAATCAAGACAGGTTCAAATAAAAACTGTAATAATTTTTATTAATACTCAGGAGAAATTCAACTTTCTTAAAAATAATATGTTCACGTATTAAGTTGATTTCATTTTCTAATTTTTAAAGATAACAAGAAGTGGGACAGGAAAGGAAATGTTTGCACAGGACAAACAAGCTGACCAGACTTTCATCAGTGGAAGCCATGGTGCATGACCTGCCTCCTCCAGAAGCACCATTGACAGCTTTATATTCAGCATTTGCCTCTTCAGGATTATTTGTAGTCGTATAGTGTTTTTCACCTGAGGGTCTCAAACAGTTTAAAAACAATTTAATCTATCATTGCTCCCAGGCTGCTGGAGGGCTTGCTCCCACTCTGGTCACCCCAGCTGCCAGCCTGCAATCCGTCACCTGGCAGACTTCCAAACTGGAGCTGTCATTCCCAGGCACAGGAGGTGTTCCCTGAGCACAACCCTAAAGCTCCTTCACTGATCTCCCTCAAGCCCTCTTGGAAAACGTCTTTGCCGTGATGTCGGTAACTTAAAACAAAACAGAGATTTGGTGATTGCATCTGTTGCTGAAGTGTTGAGGCTACTGCCTGCTACACCACCAGCAACACACTTCTGAACCTCCTGTTCCCAGTTATTTGCTCACCTCCCTTCTCCATGGACTGTAAGTTGCTTGAGGTGGGCATGACTTTTTTTTATTCTGTGCCCAGGAGCCATTAAGAAGTTTAGGTCCAGGTATGTAACTTCAGACTCCTAGATGCTATGACCTTGCAAATATTCTAGAAATAAGTAATAAATCTGACAAATGTAAATGATCCTTCCAGATGTGAGGAAATGAGAAGCCAGGCTCTTAGTTAACTTACTGAGTACTTAATCACACAGTCTTTGAGAATCCTTGAGCATACCCAATATAGCTGAAGGTGCAATTTGAGTGATAAATTATGGAGTGCATAACAGTAATTTTTAATATTCACAAATCCAGTCTATTCATGTTCAGAAAATCACTCTCTTTACATGAGAGAGAAGTAAATGACCCCTTGGATACATGACAACTTTTATCACTAATCTAATGTATTTCCTAGGCACATAACACTGGAGCATTGAGGACCAGAGGTACCATCCAGTGAAGTGATTGGAAGTAGTCCCATTGAATTGGACAGAATTTAAATCAGGCCTGGAGCCAATTAAGAAAACTGGACATTGCTTGACCACCACAGCATTTTTGCCGCTTTCCAGTGTCTGACCATATTCATTAAATTTTAAATGGAAACACTTTTAAATTGGTGATGACTCTGCTTTAGCACCATAACACTGTGGAATTTTCACTTACTATTGGATTTTAATTTCTGTGATATTCCCATTAAGAGTAATGCCTATTATTTGGAAGGGTAATATGGAAAGAAATTACACAGTTTGCATTAACTCTGGCGTTGTGAGCTGGTAAATATCAGCAGATGCCTTAATGAGGCAATGGCATGAATCTTCCATGCAACTATTTATTCAGCCTATCCATTATTGACTTTTTATAGTACTTTGCATGTATTTAAAAAGAAGAAAAATTATCCAGCACACTTAACTTCTCTTGTTTAGTATCATGCTCTAGCAGGTTTTTGGGCTTCTCCTTTCCCTGACTCACTACCCCTCCATGGCAGAAGAAAGCTGTCTTCCTCTTCCTTAACTCATGGCTCACAGCAGACAGATTAAATTTTTCATTAAAAATACATATCTTCTTAGTCAGGTTGATAGGCACAAGTAGCCAAAAAGAGCAGAGTTACTGAATCTAACTTATGTCCATTTGGAAGGGACTAATCTTACTAAAAGGTAATTACTTGTTTCTTGTATCTTTGAATGCCCATATGCAATCATCCATAAGCATCCTAAACTTGATGTATGCTTCTGAGTAATTAGAGAAAATTAATTTGAAAAGTGCAGGTGGGTGTCTCATCACAACTGTAAAAGCTGGCCACACACCTGACCATGAGAAAGAATAAATTAGAGAACTGCCTCAAACAGAGGTTTTAACCTCTAATCAAAAGGTTTTAATGTGGACTGAAAAACAAGGTAGTAATAAGTCTGCCTGTAAGATCTGTTTCATCTGTACTTCAGGGGTGATGCCTCATTTATTTTGAAAATTAGAAATCCAGAGCTTTTAGAAAGTTTGGGGATTTTTATTCCATTTTCTCTGTTTTAACATATCTCGCATTTATAGCTATCAATATTGTGTCGATGAATAACATGAAGACAGCAGGTAAGGAAACGTGTCCTTTGAAGGGTGCTGCAAAATGAAATGTTGCTTTGATCAAAATAGTAGTTTGTTATTTTGATGTGTTTTCTTCCCCACAAAATTGTGCTTACACCTGCCAGGACATCTGTGAACAAAAGTAGACCAAAAAGGGAGCTGGTGGAAGTGGTTTGCTCAGCACTGCAATTTTTTTGTTGTTACAAAAATGTCTCATTTTCTCCTGAACTTAAATCAAGACCTTTTCTTCTGTATTTGATTGACTGGCAGAGAGCAAATGAGTGGTCACAATGCTGATATCAGAACGACCAGGAATCTGTGTGTGCATCCAGGCAGTCATCTAGGAAATGGGTATTGTGGCTTTTATTTTTATTTTAAAAACTTGCTCTACTGGAACTGAAATTAAAATCCCTGTTGGTTATAGCTTCAATTTCACATATCTTGTACTTATTTTTCAGGCTATTCATTAGCTTGTTTAGAACCTGAAGTCAAGGGGAATTTCAACAGTGACTTCAGTAGGAGCAGTGTCAGATCATTAAAGCTCAGTACTTTTAAAAGTAAGTTTTAAAAGCCATCCAGAAGGGAGCCATGGGAGAGAAACTAAATGAAGTGACTTTACCTTACTTCAAAGCTCAGGAAAAGAAGAAAAGAAAAAAAGAAAAAAAAAAAAAAACCACAAAAATGCCTGCTCTTTTTCTTCTTTAAATGCAGAATCATGTACAGCCTGAAGGAAATATTTTAGGAACTCTGACAACTGAAATCCTGCTCTGTGATGGTGTTCAGTATGATATCAATGCCGGGTCTCATCGATGGCATGCTTACATCAGCTCTGCTACCTGATTCATTAATTTGCTGATATCTGGTGTTCTCCAAATCAGACTCGTTTCTTCCAGTCCGGATCTGAAAAACTTTCCTTTATTTTTTTTTTTTTTAGTTAAATTATTCTTGCTGTCTTTAGTGTACCCCTTTACTTCTAGCATGATGCCATCTTGCAGAACAATCCTAATATTTTTCCCTGGGTCCTTTGCACCTCCTGCTTCCTACTTCTCTTCCTCTTGCACGCTACCATCATTATTAATCATCTCCTGGCTTTTGCTCTAATAATAATAATAGTTTTGTTGTCATATATACTTGAATTGCCCCTGATTGTGTCTTATTTCCCCTGCCATTTGCATCTTCCGTAGTTTTTTGCTCTGTATGTAGCAGTTCCAAGCTCGCTTGCCTCTATCTGTTGCTTCCACATCTGGAAAGGGTTGATGGCTTTATGTAGCCAGAGACTTCAATGTATTAAGGTCTACCATCTGAACCACCCAGCTTTGTAAAGAATATGAAAACTTATGTTGAAACAACCTTCCTGCAAAGTTTTACATGCCAGAAGCTGAGCAGGGACTTGGATGGAGGAACACCCGGGAGGTCAGAGATCAACTGACATCAGCAGGGCTTGAGGGCCTATTAAGTTTTAGTCTGTCCTTTCAGTATTTGGGATCTCCTGGGCAAAAGGAATGCCTCGTGCTGCCAGTGTTCACCAGGTTTTCTATGGAATGGACTCATTGGTTTCCCAAGGCATGTCAGAAGAGAAGAGAGAAAAGCAAAATCACTTCTGCTTGCTCCCACTTAGCAGTAACACTACCGTGGGCCTGGGAAGTGCAGGTAGACAGCAGATTCTGAGCTTCATTTCCCTTCTGCCCTCTGATGCAGATTTATTTATGCAAGCCTTTTTGAAGCAGCAGCCCATCACCTTTAAGTGCTTCCCTGATCACCCGCTGATTTCTCCAGCCTGTCTTTTCTCAACAGCTGGGGCAGCGCTAGACCTGCCAGTGGTTTGGAAAGAAAGGAAATGGTAATGAAGAAGCAAATACAGATGGGAGGTATTGGGCCTATTTTCTCCCTTCCCAAATCAAAGGTCAAACATACATTATCAGTCTGATCAACCTTCGGATAAAGAAAACCACTACCTGGGAAAGCAAAAAATAATGCCTTTAAAATGTTGCCTTGAAATTACCTTGCAAAATAGTGACTAATAGGCCTAAATATACTTTGTAATTTCTGTGTCATATCTGAAGGAAAAAGTCTTTATTCCTCAGAACCAGCTGAGGGCTTGTCAGTCTGAAAGAATTTACTACCTATGAGAACAATTTCTACAAATTGTAAGGGTTGGCCTAACAAAACCTTCTCTCTTCTTGTATGCCTTGCCCAACACACAAGCAAAGGTTACAGAGAGGTGTGTGAGTCTAGAGCTGTGTGCAAGAGGCACATTGGCTTAGAAAGCCTGCAAAATGCTGTTTTCTTTATAAAGCTCTGTGGAGATTTGCAATGGGAGACCTTTGATAAGAAAAGAGCAGTTGGTATAAGTGCATCACTGTAATCAACTATGGCTTAATATTATGGTCATCATTGTTACCCAGATGTTGGATCTAGATGCAAACCAGGAGTCTCCATATTTCTCATTACACTACAAATTTCTCAGCAGAAGTGCATACCTGCCAGACTAGACACTTGACTGCCATATCTGGGTCTGGGACACTGCCTCCTGAGAAGCTGTGGCAATCAATTGCTTTGTTTTTTTCTGTTGAATGCCCACCAGTCCTGTTCATCTTGTGTTTCCTCTGCTGACAAGTACCAGGAGTAACTCCTGCAAGAGGCATATCTCAGCTGGCTCCAAAGCTGGATTAAAACAAGCATTGGTATAAGCATTTATGGAACTTAAAACAATACCTTCCTTTAGATTTCTGGAATCACAACAAAATTGTCCTCCAAGAACACACTATTCTAGGAGTAATCATGGAGTTTGAGTCAGTGACAGAAAGTAAATGCCACATCAGTGTGATACAACAGCAACAATATTTTGAGATGATTGATAAGAAAAGCACTTCTCGGAGGTGATTTTGGCAGGTGCCCATAAATTCAGTTCTCCAGCTGCCACTTTGAGCCATAAACCTGCCAAGAAGGGACCACGAGTGGCCACCTACTCTGTCCTCAGAAACAGGCTTAAGCTTACACTTTGACCAGCCTAATTGTACATGGCCTGCTTTTACATTCCCCCACTGAACAAGGTTCTCTTACCAGCCTCTTTGGTTTTATTTCTAACATTCAACTTAAATCTTCTTTGCAACCAATTTGGTCAATTTGTTTTCTCTTTGTAATAACTTTTTCAGTTATTCAAAGACTTCTGTCTTGTCCCACATTTATCCTGCTCCCTCCTACCTGTATAAAAGCATATTCTTTTAATGTATTCACAGGCCATGTCGATTGATTATCTAATATTTTTACTGTTCTTTTTTGGGCTCTCTTCAACTGGGGTTTTTTTAATGGACGCATTATTCAAGGCAACAATTTCTGAAGACAAATGGAAGAGAATAGATTTCTCCTCTGTCTTCTGTCTGACAAACTTACAGTACCAGTCCTATAATTACAATGTCCAGTATGTAAATGCTGCTTTTCCACACTGTTTTTCCAGTCTCTGTCTGAAGAAATATCTTTCAGTTTAATCCTAGAATAAAACAAAATCTTAACTTGTGCCCCAGCAGGCCTATTTTTAAGTCCATTGGGAAACCCCAGTTGTGTCTTTGTTATGCTTACAGTCTGTGAAAATTACAGTAATTCCCAAAATGCCATGGGAGAAATTCTGTGTTGTAGGATTTTAGGAAAAACTCTTGTTAAACAGTCAAAAAATGGTAATAGAAAAAGACGAGGGTGATGGACTCTGTCATTTGGGGCAGCAGATCCCATCCCATGGTGAACATGAGTCTTGTAAAGTCAATATTGATAGCTCTCAGGACAGAACCATTCTCATACCATTGCCTTGTACCAGGATACCATTGTCAACCATTGTCTTGACTGTTCTATCAAGAAGGTGAAGATCGTTCATGTCCTTAAGGATCAGATAGAACAGAAAGCAATGGGTGAGAGAAGATAGTCAGTAAGAGATAGGACATCTAAAAGTCAGTGGACTTTGCAAACTCTTTCCTAGTCCTTCAAGAGAATTCTTCATGAGCAAAGCGTTGCATATCCATCTCTTTTCTACACTGGAAGAGGAAAGTGAATTTTTCTTCACAGAATCACTGAATGGATAAGGTTTAAGAGACCAGAGATGGTCACCAGTCCAATTTCACTGCTCAGGCAGGGCCATCCCAGAGCACAAGGCACAGGGCTGCATCCAGATGGTTCTTGAATATCTCCAGTGAGGGAGTCTCCACAACCTCTCTGGGCAACCTGCTCCAGTGCAAGGTCACCTGCACAGTACAGAAATTCTTCTTCATGTTCAAGTGGAACTTTTGTGCATCAGTCTCTGCCCACTGCCTCTTGTCCTATTGCTTGGCAGCACTGAGCAGAGCCTGGCTCCATCCTCCTGGCACCCTCCCTTCAGACACTGACAGACATTGCTGAGGTCCCCTCTCAGTTTTCTCTTCTCAAGGCTGAACAGGCCCAGCTCCCTCAGCCTTTTCTCATAAAACAGATGCTCATGTCCCTNCCCTCAGCCTTTTCTCATAAAACAGATGCTCATCATCATCTTCATTGCCCACTGCTGGACAGACTCCACGAGCTCCCAGTCTCTCTTGTACTGAGGAGCCCAGAACTGGACACAGCCCTGCAGATGTGGCCTCAGTAGGGCTGAGCAGAGGGGCAGGATCCCATCCCTGACCTGCTGGCAATGTTCTCCACAATGCACCCCAGGGTACCATTGGCCCTCCTGGCCCCCAGGGCACTGCTGGCCCAGGGACAGCTTGTTGTCCAGCAGGACCCCCAGGTCCTTCTCAGCAGAGCTGCTGCCCAGCAGGTCAGCTCCCAGTCTGGAGTGGAGCCTGGGGTTATTCTTCCCCGTGTGCAGGACCCTGCATTTGCCCTTGTTGAACTACAGATTCCTTTTCTGCCCATCTCTCCAATTTATTGAGGTCCTTCTTAGGGGCCACACAGCTCTTGACTGGGTTTATTTACACTCTGACTACTGGCTCACCAAGAAACACTGTAGGGACAGTATTCACACAGTTTCAGTCAGAGTATCAAGGGAGCAGTCCTGCTCAAGGTATTGGCTTGTGTTAAAGAGTCTGAGTGAAAGAGTAAGACAAAGAAACTATCCTGAGGCTGTTCTTGTGTTACAGCCCTTATAACAAAAGTCCAACAATCTTATGTTTCCTCAAAGATGAAAAGTAACTGAATACAGGAAAAATACTCTTGGGAAGATGGATGTAATGGCACAAACTGTTACCTGTTTCTATCTTGACCCAGGTGCCAGAATTCTTCCCTGAATCAGTTCCAGTGAAGAGACCAGCCTTCCACCATGTTTATCCAGTCCAATGCAAGGCTTACAGCTGAAGTAATTTAATTTCTTCCCGAGTGTGACCCCAGGATTTGGTTAGATGCCGTTTTCCCTGATACAGACAAGCCTTTAGAAGTGCTTGCTTTTCTCTGTTTGGACAGACAGTGAAAGTTACTCTTTTATTGAAACTGTAATGAGGATGGAATTGTCTTTGAGAGGCTTTTGTTGAGTAGAAGCTATACATTCCCACTTTCTTTTTACTCTGCAGAAAACTCATTTCTGTGGCATTGGCCACAGAGCAAAGTGTAATCTCTTTTATTCTATTCTTTGTCTCATTAAGAAAATGCCCCATCTCTTTGCCATTATTTCCTCTTTTTACTCTATGCAATTAATACTGAGGTCCTTGCAATGTTGTGTGTCTCAGACCATATTGGAAATCAACATATTGGAAGTCAGAGCCACAGTCTTGGGCAGAAATCCAGGTCCCACCATCCACCAGCAGGCCCAAAAGAAATGTTCCTCACTGTTTTCTGCTCTTCAGCCTCCTGACTCTGGCTTCCTCTCACTTTCCTTCTTGAACAGTGCTCAGCCCCCTGCACCATGTACTGCTCTGGCTCTGACAAGCCCTACCTCATGTGCCTTGAACTTCCTATTGACCCTAAAATTTCCAGTTCTATCTGTGTAGAAAGTCATTTTTTTCTACTTAGCTGGTAAGAAATAGGCCAAAGACTTACTCTGTAGAACCTCTTCATAACTGAGCA
Organism: Dicaeum eximium; assembly: GCA_013396995.1. Classification (NCBI taxonomy): domain Eukaryota; kingdom Metazoa; phylum Chordata; class Aves; order Passeriformes; family Dicaeidae; genus Dicaeum; species Dicaeum eximium. Next base: position 3,220,560 of record VWZP01000982.1, on the reverse strand, counting down.
AGCTTCAGATGGCCTTTGGTGCCAGAAAATTGTCTACTTGACAAAAATACCTGAGGAATGAAAGAAGGAAGCCACAAGTAGGTGGAATAAAATCAGTAACTCTGAATATTCAAAATTATTTGGGGTACTGTGAACCCCGCTAAGAAAAGACAGAGTTAATTTATATTCCAAGTGTTAATAATTTATGATTTAATATGATTAGTAATCATATTAACATATAAAAAATCAGAAATGAGCTAGCCAGCATATTTTAAAACATATACAATCTCTCAACCCAAAGGAAGGTGTGTAAGTTCCATGCAAGGTAAATTTCATCTGAAAAGAAGGTCAGACTAGGCCAGAAGTTTAGGACTTCAAAGGAACTCAGTATTTTACACTGGCAACAAATCTTTTTCCAAGTTCCTTGCAAGCAATGCAAACAGAGTTAACAAAATATGTTTGGTTAGACAGCAAAAAAATGGAGCATTCCTTTCCTAAGAGAGGCTTGAGAATTGGTGTGTCCATGGGAGGGAGTGGTTTCTTCCACATTATTCAAGGTGATAGAAACAAGGAGAGACAGTCAGACAGATTTAAACTTAACTTGATAAAAAGATTCAAGTACATAAATCAAACATTTTGTGTGAAGCAAAAAACTAAGCTCCTTCATAAGGAGATGTTGCTCAGTTTGGCACTGTAGGAGAAATTACACAAACCATTGCCCACAGAAAGCATGGCATAATGAATAAAATTTGTCTTGAATTATTTATTTTTAGTGCTTTATTTTATCTACTCTATCTTGCACAGACTGGAAATTGTTCTTGATGAGAGCTTTTTGAGCATCTGAGTCTCAAATTAAAACAACACATTAATGTCTTCTATACATAGTGGTAGAAAGATTAGAGTGGAGTGCTTAGAAATGCACTAGATTCAACACTTTCCACTAATGGGACCACTAGTGTGCACCACTTTACTGGCTTAAAATATATCCATGAGATACAGTGTTCTTGGTTGCATGATGACTGAATAAAATTTAATAGATGCAGAAGTGACAGAGCAGAACTAATCCTTTCCAAAATACCACCTCTATAATAAACTGTATTTGTTTTGAAGTCTGATTAAAAACATGTCCTGCAGCACTAGCAAGACCTTAGAAAGTGGAAAATCAAATGTAGTGTGGGCCATAAATTTCAAATGGCCAGATCACCTGTAACTGAAGTGATTTTTTTTTTCTTTTTGAGGAAGGTTTTGTTGTTGGGGTTTTTTTGTCTTTTTGTATCAGAGCCTGGTATCCCTTTAATACCTTGCAAAAGCCAAGCCCTCCTGTCTGTGGTAACAAAGAAGAAGCAATCCTCCTGAGTGTGTCTGTTCTGGGCTTCAGTATCAGAGAGGATGATGAGTGATCTTCAGTCCAAAACGCCATCACACCTTAATAAGTGACAGTGTCAGTGCAGCTTGCTTGTGGGCTTAGCCCATCCCAAACACCACACCAAGCTTAGCCCTTGGTGAAAGGGGGTTTAAGAACCCTGTGCCATGGTCTGAGAAATCTACCCATGAAGAGTTACCAGAGCTAAGGGTGGGTAAAGGGCATGACAAAAACAAGGTCAATGATCACTCATTTAAGCACTTGGTCTGTCTGCAGTGGTCCAGCCTACTGCCAATCTGATGGCTGGACTGAATGGACACCCAAACTGAGATCTGTGCCCTCTGGATCCCCTGCCAGATATGCCACACTAAATCACTACATTTCCTCTTTCATTTCAGTACTTCTCTGCATATTGGGTTACATTATAGAACTATCTCATAAAGGGGAAGAGCATAGGAAAAGTGGTGCAAGGCTTATATTTACTTTTGAATGCGAAACATTTACCAGCATCTGTGGGTGTTACTAAAAGTTTTGGCTACACCAAACTGAATATCTTGATGAAAACACTATCTAAAATTAGTAAGGATAAAAAAAGCCACAGAGACAAATTAAATACTGTACTGAATTGGTGTTCATGCTGTTCATACTGTGATATTGTTAGAGAACTAACTCTAAACTTATTTTGAATATAGAAAACAGTCCTTTGGATGTAGTTCAGGCTAAGTTCTCCTACTACTATGCCTAAATAGGCCATATGGGATATTTTCCTAAGCATTTTATTAATTTATTTTCCCACCTACACCTTGCAGGAGAGCTCAGAAAACACTCTGAGAGCATCTTTATGACAATAGACAAGGAAAAGTGACCATGGGAACCATCTGAAAGCTTAGTTCTTCATAAAAGTCACATGTACTTCTATAATTTTAGTCACTGTTTTCTTCAATATATCTTTCTCCTTTGTTATCACTGCAGTCTAAACACACAAGTTTGTTGCTGATGTTTTGTAACAGAACTACAGAAAGCTGAGATTGTTTCTTTGTTTTGATTTATTTTTCCTTGGAAGAAATCTTTTTCAGTAAAAGCAAATCTTTTACATGTGAAAATGTCCATTACTTCAAAAACTTGAAATTCCATCTGCAGGAAAGACATTTCAATTGATTCTTTCTCTCAGCTAAGGTATTTGGGAAGCAGAAGATTACAAGGAGAATATAAAATGGGGCCACACCTCAGAGGGAGTCCTATCTGTAGGCACTGACTTGGTTACTCAGGCAGTGGGTTTATGCAAGAAGATTTGTAAGTGGCCTGTAAATCATGCATCTAAGAGACCTCAGAAAAAAACCTTTATGTTTTCTTAGAAGAGAAACACAAGTCCAATGAAAGTCTAAGGAAAAGCAGGAGGGTTTGGTCTCTTACAGCCCCTACCATCCCAGGCAAGATGCCCTGAAACCATAGAGATTTGAGTCCCTCTTTTGAAGCTTGTGATTCCTGCTCCTCCCCTCCCTGGAAGGGTGAAGGGGACCTCTGGTAAGGTTTACCCTCTGTTCAGCACCAGAGCACACACTGATTCAGAGACAGAAGCCGGCTGTAAGTTTCTCTCAAATATTTAACTTTTATTTTTATGAGGAAGCTTATTTATAATGGATGTAAATGGAACTGTGCCTGCAATGTAGATTATCTTTAAACCTATCCCTCCAAAATCCCATCTCCCACAGCGTAAGAGGGCAAAAGAGAAATGTAGGATCCCTGGCCACCTCTGTCTTACACATCTCAGTTTCGTCGTTTTAAGATTTATGAACCTAGGAGCAACCAAACCCTTTAGAGACCCTCTAGTCATGTCTCACAGGCACTGAAATGCTTTATCAAATGCTTTATCTTCATCTGGTCTTTCCTTCCTACCTTGCCTAACTCTGTAGCAGCCCTCAAGGACCATATGGGGGAACAACCAATTTTGTACATCAGAATCTTCATTAGTAGATGGGGAAGTCTGTGTAGTAGAGAAGTAATCTGTCTCCTTACCCACCATTCTGTCAGATACCACTTCTTTGTGCTTAACATACTTTGAGTAGGATATTCTAATTTCAGTTTTGGCAGGAGAAAAGGAGAGGAGATCCTGTCCACAAAAGCCACACGTAAGAGCTTGCTGAACTCTTACAGGGAAACCAGTCAGACTGCAAGATGCAATAATGAGTTTCCCTCAAAATATAGCTGATTATGTAACAGGTTGCTGTATTAAAAATTAAATAAGGCTTGAATATACAGCAGTTTGCAGGCACTAGGGAACATGCCTAATAAAGAGAGTGCATTAGCTGTTTCTGCTTTCTGAAATCCAGTCTAGAAATACTGTAACATCTTCCTCTTTACTTCAGTGTGAGAGGACCAGACTTTGTGAACCTGCTTGTTAAAATCAGCACTCAGTTCAGTTTGAATGACATTTTTTCAGCTGTGCTTTGGTGTTAATATTGGTCTAATCAGCATCTGGCAATTGCTACTCAGGTCCCAGGGACACTGTACCTTGTGCATTCTCTAAACACAGTATGACTTTGGAACTTGATCCTTCCAGGAAGAGTAACAGGACCTGAGCAGGATCCTAAGCTCTCCCAGGGGCCACACAGCAATTCTTAGGACTCAACAGTGTCACATTAGTTTGGCAGAGGTTATGCTAACACCTCTATTAACCCTCCAAGCACAGTCAGTGCAAATCAGACATTTCTCTGAGTTGTAGGAACTGCTTTCCAACAAAAGTTAGGGAGACAAAGGCACTTCAGAAACATCCTACTTGGTATCACCACCACCATCTTGTGGTTCCCAAACACACTTGAAAACCTGCCCCCCATGGGCACAGTTCTCCCTGAAAATCATACATCTGCTTTAGGTGAGGTATGAACTCACACAGAGGCAATTCAGAGAAGGCCCTCTATGCTCACGTTTCATGGAATAATTATTCACTGGAAAGGTGAGTAGAGAAGCTTGTCAATAGAGAAGCTCCCAACTTACCTTTAGGGCAAAGTTGCAATCCCTCTCACGGTAGCTGTTCAAGTACTTTACACAAAGAAAAGCCCTACCAAGAGTCCAGAGTCCCTTGGTTGGGGACAGCTGCTGAAGATGTGGGTGCCCACTTCCCTCCAGGAGCAGAAGGCTTTGACCCAAGGGTGGGCTCAGCCCAGGAGGCCATGGGTTAAAAGGAGGGGCCCTCTGCCTGCACTGTGCCCCAAGCAGCAGCCTGAAGGCAGGTGAGCTCAGCCACATGGTTTGCACTAGGCAGGCACAGAGGATGGTCTGAGGATCAGCGAGGGACCAGCATCCTCCCACCTAGCTACTCTAAGTCTGGGTTTAAAATTTTTAGGGCACTGTCATGTCATTCCTGGGGTGTGTCTCCACAGCATTGCTCTTTTCCAACCATGCAGAAAGAAGTTGTCAGTCCAGTACTTTTCAGGAGTACTTTGCCCTTTTATTTTTGTAAAGCTGCATGGGAAATGGTAGGTATATGAATGTGTCTCAGAGAAGTTAAATGAAACGACTGTGCACTGGGCTTGTGCAGTTTCCTTCCTGTCACATTCAAACCCATCAGCAGCCCAGTCCAAGCACACACAGGGCTAGGTTAGGGAGCTCATCAGCCATGCTATCCTCGCCTTCTGACTTCCTCTTGGAAATAAAAACGGTGGCCCTAATGAGAATTAATTAGGGTTGGGGGTGGAGAGGGGGATCCATCATGGTTTTGTTTGTGTTGTTTGTTTTCTGTAAACCCATGGAGGCAAAAAAAAATCATATTACTTCTCTATGCAATATAGTAAATGTAATAAAAAATGAACACATGGTAATTAGCTTTTCCATTAAGTATACCAAGCATAGACAATAGCAGTCATGCAGCACTGATTACAATTATCCTTGCCTGGACTTTTTTTTCCCACCATTCAATCAACACTGCTAAATAGAAACTTCAGTGTTCAATATTATAAGACACTAGCTGGCAGTTATACAAAGATGCTTTACACAATGTCATCTGGCTGCTTGCCTGATTCTCATATTACCTTCCTGTCTTGCCTTATACGCTAATACGCATGGCTGATTAGAAGAAAAATGCAGAAGCTGCTTCCTTCTTGTCTTGCTTTTTTCTCCAGCTTCATGCCTTGGGGGAAAAAAGGAATCACATTTGCTAATTTTGCCAGCAGTGCTTAACCTGGGAATGGAACAATTCTCTTTCAATTCCTCATTAGTTATAACTCATACACAAACACTGCCTTGCACCAGACTAATTGGGCAGTCTTTGATTCCACTCTGAGAGAAATGGTGATTACTGTTGTTGTACAGGAGTCCTCTAGAAGGCTTGCTAAAGAGGGTCTCAGAGTTCAAAATAAACATTTTCAAGGGCTGTACAGTATCCAGGAGTCAGATGTCTGGAAACAGGATTTCAGACTGAAAATCCCAGAAGCTCAAGTGACTCTGGAAAATGTCGAGGAGCTCCTTAAGTGACTTATTTTGGGTGGATTTGCTGATATCAGTAGATCCCTTGGGGAGTCACAGTAGAGTTTATGCCAGTTTCTTGAGGAAGATAAGCCTTCTCGCAGGAAGATAATTTTAACACATTGAAAAAATGCAGGGTTTTGTACTTCTATTTACATATTTCTGGTTTACTCTTTGATTTCTTATGGTAAAGCTGTATCAAGTCAGATGTTGTAGAGCCTGGCTTCTCAGACAAACATTCGTCCTTCCCTGGCTATTTTAGCCAGGTTGGATTTGAAGTCTAGTCAGGTGTCCAGGATTTCCAGATGTCTAGCAGCCACATCAGAGCAAATTCTGTGTATCTGAAAAACCTGGGCTTGAGTATGGACGTACTTCATAGTATATAATCAGTGCCTAGGATGTCTCAAACACATGTTCAGGTGCAAGTCACCTTCATGGCAAATATATCACAAGTTCAATCATTTGCCAGTTCCTCAATGAACCTTTTAGGAAAAGAATGGGGAAAAATGTGGGACCTTTATATTGAGAATAGGATTTTTTTTACACTCTTAGCTGATATATCTCTGCATAGGTATAGATCAAAGCCCACAGGCTGGAATCTTCCCTTGCAACTTAGCAATAGCTCTGGAACCAGGCTGGCTTGTGAAAATGTGGGTGCTGTAACAAATGACCTGAGTGCACACAGGGCAGCTGGCCCCGTGTCAGACAGGATCTCTTCTCTGAGGGTTGGTCACTCAGCACTGAAAACAGCCAGCAACTGAAAGTGTGGAAAACAATTTTCCCAATTTATTCTGCCATCACAACAAATACACTTCAAAGTAGTCTAAGAATTTAACACTGGACCTTCAAATTTACACATGTATAGTATACACAGGTATGCATATATGAAATTTAAATACAAATGTGTTACTGTACATTAAAATGTGTTGGTGCTATACAGATGGGAGAAAGGCTACCTACAAACCTCCTCCTTTTCTAGCTTTGTGACTGCTGTATTTGAGCTTATGCCAACAGCATGATACAAAGACAAAGTTCAGGACTAGAATCTAAGCACCAGGGGACTGAAGATAACTTGAAATAACTTTTTTTTTTAAATATTCACCTATTAGGGTAAGATTTCTGTGGCTAGAAGGTAAATCCCAGGAGTGCTGGGCACTACAGCAGTTTCAGCTGTTTCTGTAGCCTTAATTCAATGGCACAGAAAAGCTGGGCTGAGGGCACCTCTGCTCATCTGCAGTGGCTCAGGGATCCTGAGTGGGAATTACTCAGGTTTGACTCAATGCAAGAGATATGAAGTGCTGCAAGTAGTCCTTCTATTCAAAGGTAGTGGTGGAAGCAGCTCACAGCCCACAGGACTGCATCTCTCTAAATAATATTTTAAATATCAGGACACCCCTTTCACATATATAAAGGTTTAGGCTGAGCAGGTCTGCTTTGCTAGAAACATATTCTTTTGATATGTTCTCCCCCCATCAATGAGTACACAAAATGCAGTTTTACTGCTGATGCTCTTCACACATGATAGCCAAGAAAAAAAGGCAAAATGCAAGTCAAGTGCTGCATTTAAAAGTATACTTTAAATCCTGTCCAAATTATACACTCTTTTTATTTTATCATACCTACATTTCAGAGTATGATACAAAATCCTGCCTGGTCAGCAGCATGTGGACTTGCTTCTTTCCCTAGAGCAGAGCAATAAGCAGGACCTCAAACACCCCACCCAACTCTCACTGTTGGAGAGAAACAGCTCAGTGCTTAAAGAAAGCTTTAAGGGAAGTCAATCTGCTGTGTTAGAGATCAAGTGCTGGTTTTTCTTTAAGAAGATGTTGAAGTTATGCTGATGGATGGAGAACTCATAAAAAATTAAGTTCACACTATGGTTAGGAAATGTGTCTTTTGGCTAATCTCCTCTCACTTCCCTCAGCACCTCTGGCTCTGGTAGCCCTGGTCATGAGTTCAGTCCCATCCTCCATGCAGGTCATTTTCAGAATTGAGAGAGTACATTTTAAATACAAGGCTACTTAAATATAAGACCTCTTAACCCAGCGTGTGAGAAGCTGTTGATGTCACCTACGAATGTTTCAGACCTTAAACCCAGCCTTTGTGCCCTGAAGAAAACATGATCAAATGCCCAGCTTTCATGTTTTCACATGAATATATGAGTGTATTCCTGCAGAGGAAATAGCTGGTGCTACAGTGCTCTTCATTGCTGGAAAAAATAGATCTAGGCCTGGTGCAAACTAATCTGATCAAAAGATACAGTGATATTTTTTTTGAAAACAAAAATGTAACATATTACTAAGGAAGTTATTATATCATCCCTTTGTATGTGTCTTCAAATTCAAGCTTGATACTTTTAACAAGAAACAAGTAACTGGTCTCAGAGAAGAGGTAACTGGGTAATACTTTGTGATGCATTGAAATTATTATTTGTTTCCAGAAAGGCTGGATTCTGTTTAATTCTGAAGAAAAATACACCTACGCATGTGTAGGCATGAATTAATAAAACCACAGATTCACAGACACCTGGTCCTCCAGCAAGGTCAGAACCATTTCCACAAGGCACCTTGCACTCTGCTCCTCCTGGCTTCTCCACCACCACCACTGCTCACATCTTGCATGTACCCACAAGGAAAGCAGTAAAACCTCCCTCATACATCCCCAACCCTTCCAAAAGTACTTTAAATAAATGTGTTTTGAAGGGCAGCTGTCACATCCCTCAAGTTCCATAGGCAGCTGAGCACATGGCACCCTGTTCAGCATCAAGCTTTTGGTGATGTTGAATAAGCAGTTACTGTTCCAGCTAAATTTTGGTTCTAAGTTACTGTTCCTGTAAGTTCTACAGGACTTACTGGGATTTAGATGTCTTGTAGGTGCTTGCTTTGCAGTGTAGGAGTTAGTTCTTCCAATTGAACTGGAAAAGAAAAAGAAAAAAAAAGATAGAAAAGGAAATTAAAGTTTCTCCTCACTAGATCTTTTTGTTGCCTCGAACAATTTTTAATTGTGCTTTTCTGTACAGATGGCTGCTTCTTTGCATTAGCTAATACTTAGAGAAAATGTCTTCAAAAAGCATTTACACGTTCATCAGTGTTTACTTTGGTAATGTATTTTGAAGCTTCCTGCAGACTTTTCATGGTGAAATATCCTGTTCTTGTACATCTTACAGTAATCTTATTAAATGATTTGCACTTCTGATTTCTTAAGTCAACACATGGCATAATATGACATCAAATTACATCTGACCTTCTCTGTTCCTTCAAAACCACACTTCATCAGAGACATGTGTGTTTTACAGTAGATATCTTTTACTCTAAAATGTGGTCACAAGAAGACAAAGGTTGCCAGTATTACCTGTCTTATCTGCAGGGCAGCTGGTAAATGCATACCCAGATTGTGGGTCATTTTTCTTCTCCCTGTTTTCAAGCTAAAATAACATTATAGCTTATAACCTACAACCAAATAAGGCAGTGAACTCAGACAATGTTCAGGAGAGCTGATAGAAAGCCTATCTCCTCACAAAGTAGCCACAGTCATTTAGGAGCTATAATAAAATCTGGCATTTTGCCAGTTTCTCAGCTATTTCATAAAGGGTTGCTTAAACCATGATTGAGATTTTTTTTCTGGGTTTTTTTAGAGAAACAAAGAATGACTTTGGATTCTTGAGCTTAAATCATTAGAAGATGCATCCCTGAGTTAAAAGAGGTATTTTTGTACTGAGCTGGCACGGGCACTTTGTCCTGACAGACTGTTTTCACACAGTAAAGCAGATTCTTTTGAACAAAGTTTAACACAAGGCTTTAATGTATCAGGCCAGAGACAAAAGCACAGTGAGGTAATGCCCTGGGATAACACTGAAATATTGGTGAGGAGGAAAGCTGAGAGCTGGCAGCCTCAGTGCATCAGGCTGGGGTTTTCTGAGCATCTGGGCAGACTGAAGGGGTGACCAGTGCCAGCAGGAAAAGCATCACCCTTTCTTTCTCCTGCCACACAGCTCTCCCCCTCCTGACACTGAAAAGGAAAACATGCACTAGGAGCTGCTTTTACACCTGTCATTTAAATAATTTTTGTCTTGTGCTGTCCCAGCCCTGAGCACAGATACCTGATTCTTCCTTACCCTGGATCCAGACTTAGGTTACACCAATAAAGGAGCCATTCCCTGTCCAGGATAAGCCAGAATCCACTCCAGTTAAACACTTCCTTTCCTTGTCCCAGCATGCTCTGAACGTAGGCAATTGGTGGGAAAAGGGACATAAGGACACTAATTCCAGCTCTGTGCCAAGCAGGAACTTATTCACAGAGAAATGGAGTAAACACAGCATTTATAACAGGAAGATGCAGTGCTACAGCTGGTAATAATAAAAGAAGCTTTACTGTATGAAAAGATCAAGTTTTACATCTGTATAATCTAAATCAGGTTGGTTTAAATGCTAATGCCTTCAGTTCTGCAACACATTTTCCCCTTAGTTTAATATTGCCTTGGTAGTGTGACCTTCAGCTTTTTCCACAAAACCCCTTTCTCTAGTAATTTGGTGAGAGAAAATTAAGAATAAAGCTCCTGTGTAGGAGGACTACTGGTATGAATAAGCTTTTTCAGAATGCACTACTGAATTTTTCCCAATTTGCATGAATTTCTCAGTGTATTTTGTATATAGGCCTAGAGCTTTGTGTGTATTTTAATTACATCTCAGGATATAGAGTGCTGGCTCTTGTTGTTAATGTTGTCAGGGACATAAAGTTGATGGTAGGCAACAAAAGACTGAAGGAAATTCACCACAGTTTTAGTTTTTTCTAATTTATATATGACTCACTTGGTGCCTTGCTCTTACATTAAAGTTCTTTCTTTACCAACAGGGCTGATAAATCTGATGGCCTGAAAACCTAAAAGAATGATCAAGTATGTTTAATTATTCATACGAGGAATAGGTTTTATTTTATTTAACAGCTTTCCCTCTCAGATAGTTTATTTCTAAGAGGGTTTTGTTGGGGTTTTTTGGGGTTTTTTTGTTTTGTTTTTGTTTTTGTTTTTTGTATAATTGAAATAGTCTAAAGAAAGGAACAGTGAATTTCACAGTTGCTTTTATTTTGTTATTCCATTTCTTATTATTTTTCCAACTAACCTACTCAGATTCTCCCCATATTTATTTATTCATATCTTTTATTTTCTATGTCTATGCCTCTGGGTTCAGGTGCTACATTTATCCTGCATAGCACCTAACACATCACGGTACTGACCTAGTGAGTTTTGTCTTGTAATTTAAATCATATTCTTGTATAATCATCAAATCATTTAGGTTGGAAAGGGCCTTCAAGATCATTGAGTCCAACCACTAACTCAGCACTGCCAAGCCCTCCATTAAACCATGTCCCTTAGAGCTGTGTCTACACCTCCAGGGATTAAACACCTCCAGGGATTCCACCACTTACCTGGAAAGCCTGCTCTAATGCTGGACAACAATCCTATGAAAGAAAAAGTTCCTATATAAATCTACCCAATCTAAACCTGCCCTGGAGCAATTTGAGGACATTTCCCTTTGTCACAGTTGCCTGGGAGAAGAGACCAACCCCCAACCAAGTACCAACCACTCTAAGGTAGCTGAAGAAGTGATAAGAGCCCCCCTGAACCTCCATTTCTCCAAGCTGGACAGTCCCAGCTCCCTCAGCTGCTCCTCATAAGACTTGTCCTCCAGACCCTTCACCAGCCTTGATGGGCTTCTCTGGATTTACTCCAGCCACTCAATGTCCTTCCTGAAGTGAGGAGCCCAGCACAGCACTCGGGCTGTGGCCACACCAGTGCTGGGGACAGGGGAGCAATCATTTCCCTAGTCCTGCTGGAATCACTTCCCTAGTCCTGCTGGACATGCTGTGTCTGCATGGGGGTGAGTATGATTCTGAAAGGAACTCATTTTCAATGTTCTCACCATTAGAAGCTGCCTGTGATGATTCTTCAGCTCCTTGTTGCCAGCCTCTTAAATACCTTTGACACCAGATTAATTCGGGAGTAACTTTTGTTCATCTTCAGAACTCAAAATTGAGCAAGTTGTAGTGAGTATCATAACAAATATTGAGGCAAACCTTAAATTTGATAAAGTTTCAGCCACCTTTCTAGGCTGAAGTGCAGTGCTTTTGCTTATTGCTGTTTTTATTAAGGAACAAGTGTTCTTTGGCAATTATATCTGTTTAAAAGATTATTTTTTTCAGTTGTTGCATAATGTATTCATGAGTAACGATTTTCATTACCCTGGTCACGACTCCACTGAGACATTAACAGACATTTTTCCTTGAAGAATTCAGTCTGGTAAGCAGCTAACTGCTAATACATGAACTAGAGGAAATGTTGTTGAGAGAACAGAAGCTGCTGTATGGCTGGCAGCTATAGATGTACCTTTGAAAGTGAATTTGCAGCTGGACTAGATAATCTATGCAGTTTGCTGTTGCCCCAGGCCCAGTATTTCATCCAAATCAGGTTGCTTACTCAGCACTTGCAATAGAGCACGTGTGCACGTGGGATTTCAGCAGAAATGAGCCAAGGAGTTTGCTCAGCCAGAAGTGTCAAACTGGATTCAGGTTAAAGCAAATGAAAGTTTGTCATTTTGGCCTTTGTATGGCAGGGAAGTGAAAAAGCAAGTCAGGATATGTCATGTAAATATTTGTGTGAAGCTAATTGCAGATGAACTGAGCATGGGAGCTGAACTGAGCTATGACTTAACCAAAAACAAAGTTAGTCACCGTGTTCAACCATGCTTAGTTACTATGACCATTTAGTCACCATTACCAGCCACAGGGAAAAATGACCTTGTGAGTGAGGAAGTAGTCAGGAATTGAGTCTAGGTTCAGTTCCCTGTTCTGCCACAGGAGCTGCATGTGACAGGACTGTATGGTAATATCCTGGCTCAGTAGGGCAGGTGATTTTTCTGAAAGAAATAGGAAATAAACAGGTACTGAATAGCAATTCAGTGTAAGCAGTGCTGATTGTGTGTTAATGAGATGCTGAAATAGTTATTCAGTATATGCAAAACCAGACCTGACCCCAGATGAACCCACATAAATGAAAAGCATTAACAGTAGTATTAAAAACAAGCCCTTCATCTCTCTACATACTTAAGGTCTTCATTTGCAAAGACTAATAGACTGCTTTGAATAATATGTCTTCTGTTTTGTTGATGTGAACACTTTGGTAGAGTGTGTTTTCTAGTTGTATGAACACCAACAGCCCAGAAATCCTGATTTTAGCTGGGAGGAAAGNTCAGCCAGTTCTTCACCCAGCACAATGTGAACCTGCTCATCCCACAGTTATCAAATCAGTTAAACAGGACTTTCCCTTTTTAAGCCCATGCTGACTGTGCCTGATGATTGCATTGTTCTTTAAACACCTTTCAATAATTCCCAGTATGATCTTCTACATAATTTGTCCAGGAACTGAGGATAAACTAACTCAGTAGTTTCCTGGGTCTTTCCTCACGCCCTTCCTATAAATTGGAATACCAGTGGCTAGCTCCCAGTCAGTGGGGATGTCCCCAAACTCCCAAAACCTTTGGTAGATGATTGAGAGGCATCCTGCCATCACATGCACTTACTCCTTCAGTGCTCTGGGATGAATCCCATCAGGCCCCATATGCATGGGAATTTTCAGCTGATACAGCTGGTCCTTGGAATCATCATACCACACCTCCATACTAACATTTCAGTATGATATATCCTGCCTTCTTCTCATCTCTCATGCTTCTCAATCTCTGTACACCTTCATCTGCTGGTGGAGTATAATAACACTTTTTGTAAAATCCATAAAGTGAGGGGTAAAGGGTTTTGACTTTCTTGCACTCACCAACTGGGACCACCAAAAGATTTGTGAAAATAGAATTTTCAGTAATAAAGATGCCATCCACAGTGAAAGGTCCTGAAATCTCAGGAGAAGGACCTTTTATTCAGAATTTCCAACCTGCCTTGCTAGAACTGGGAGCTTCAGATGATTCAGTTAATATTGGTGGAAACAGCCCCATGGGGGCATATCTCTTCTGTTCCTCCTCTCCCTCATCCTTGACTACAAAGTGTGAAGTCTCCAACTGAATTCACAGAGTTTCTTTTGCCCATAGAAAAGTCTATATTGCTTAAAACTTTTATTTAACTTGAATCTCAATTCTAGGCTTCAGGCCTTTTTTTTTCTCTTTGGTCTTTTTTGAGGTTCTCAAAGGACAAAACCAGACTGTCCTTTCCTTACTGGCAATATTCTACAGTTTTGGGGATTTATGATCATTCCTATGACTTTATCTGGAAGTTATCAGAATTGTTAGCAAACTTACAGAACTCCTGACTTCACACCCAATGATAAATAAATGTATTTTGTCCAAGGACTAATGAAACTTGCTCTCTACACATTAAAGTTTAAACAAACACCCCTTGGCATGTTCCAAGTGCTTTTACCTGCAGAATAATAACATTGCCTTTGATTAAACCTTGGACATCTTACAGATCATTGATTTATAGGAAAAAAAGTGTGACAAGATGTTCAAGGAGGGAGTGGATATTGAATAGAACTCAGATTTTGCAAAACACTCACATTTTTCTTTTTTAATAAGGACAAGTTTCTTGGTGAAAGATGGAAAATAAATAAATCAATTATTTTAAAGAAATATTCGTTCATTCACTGTGGTATGTGTCTTTATATAAATACAAGTTTGTTTAACTCTCACTAATTCTCCAACTAAATTCAATATCTTTGCAAGATAAACACAAAGTTTTTGTATTAACCAGTCATTTCATAGCTCTGGAGACATTCCCCTTTTCACCTGACCATCTTTCTCTCCACATTTCCTACTAAATCTCCATGAAGATTTGGGTTGGCTGTCTCAGAAATGCTTCCTGGTTTTCTGAGGCACAGCCTTTGTTTGCCCAGAAGTCATTTAAACTGACTCACAGGTGAGCACTCAGTGAGCCACAAGTGTTACACTGACCTACTGACAGCAACAGAAGGTGCTAATTTTTCATCTTTTTGAATAGCTGGTCTTTATTCAACTGCTGGAAGAGAGGCTGATGTCTCTTGCTGTTTTACAACAGAGTCCTCTTGAGAGTTCAGGGCACTTTATTTCTTGGTTGAATTGTGTACAGCCCTTTTATACCTTTTTTTTTTCTGCAGTAAGCTAACTTGCATGTATTTCAGTACTAAATGCACAAGAATTCTCTAAAAACCATCAAGAGATTCATTACATTAAAACCCAGAAAGGACCACTAGATTGTCTAGTCGTTATATCACAGGCCAATTATACATCATTTTTACATGCAGCCTAAAGGCTGGTTTCTGACAAAAGCATAACTTCTACAAAGGTATCAAATCTTGATGAGCATACTAAGCAATGGAAAATAATCCACCTCTCCCAATAATTATCTGCTGTAATGGAAATCACTACTAAAATACTGCACTGTGCTTTTCAGATTAATTTGCCTGCATTCTGTTCCCAGGCATTGATTCCAGAAAAGCCCTTTAGAAAATCTTTTCTTTTTTCATTAAGTTATTTAAACATTGCCACCAAGCCTTGTGTCTGATAGACCAGCTGAATGTGCTGAGGTTTTGGGGTTTTTTGTGAAGAATTTCCTCTGCTTTTCTCATGTCTTTCTACCAGTCTCAAATTTCTCAACAATTTTTTTTTTAAAGGAAGGTGGCAGAACAAAAGGTGCTATTCTAGCATTAATCCTATTCTAGCTCATGGAAGTTAAAATAATTTACTCATTTCTCATCAGTGATCTCCTCTGTATACATCCCCAGGTGGCAAATCCTGGCATATTTTGAAAACAGTTTTGGAATCAGGACTTTTAGCCCTTAAACCCATTAAAGAATCCCAGTCAGTGGAATTTCCCTGTGCATTAACTCCTTGAGGTCTATTATTTAGCCAGTGTTTAATTCTATTTCACATATTCAATACTGATGTAAAAAAGAGCAAGGATTTCTAGTAATGGCCAAATACACTGCTGGCATAGTCTATCCATCTATCTTGACAAACCAAGTCTTAATTAAAATAAAAAGAATACATCGGGTTTGATTCACATGACCTCTTTGACATAAAATCATGTTTTTTCATATTTACATATTTTTTATTTCTTTTCAGATTTAAACTTTATATTTTCTGCCTTTCTACCTTGTTCTGATGGCAGGATGGCAGGTTAGCCAGTCTCTATGTATTCTATTATCCCTAGTTTGTGGGTTTTTTAGTATTATCATAAATTTAGTAAGTTTGGTCTTTTGCATAGGTTTCTGTGATATATTTCTAGCCAGCTGTTTTGGAGGATTTTGAAAAGTTCTCTTATTTGTAATACATGTATCTTTAATCCACACTACCAGCTTCCTTAGCCACAAATGGACTGGGCAGTTATTCCCAGCACTACTGCAGTGAAGTACCTCTTGTTCCTTCTTTCCAAATTCTCTGGAGCCTTTTGGCCTTTAGTAGTCAGGAGAAGTGTCAAGTACTTTTTAGACCACATGCCCATTTTGTCAAAAATACTCTTCCCATGGTTCTTTTTGTTTCTGAACTTATTGGATAAATACACAGAGTTAGGTGGTTCAGCCTGCTTCCAGTACAGAATGCAATGGTCTTATGTTTATTGACTAAGTCCATTAACCAAAAACATTTTTAACCAAACATTGACTTTATTGATTCAGAAAAGAAAAATCACACACCCTATGACTGGAAGTATAAACTCACACTTCTATTTCTCACATCCCCTGAGTATTCTGTCCCTCAGGCAGCTGCCCTTGGACTCGCACAAGGGGTCAGAGTTATGGGGAGGGTGTACACAAGTGGAGGTACTTCAGGTGCAGCTTGGGCAGATTTACTACAGGTGGAACCATCTAGAATGTTGTTGGACAGAGAGCTGAGATAAACCATACAGAAAGAGACATGGAATTTTGGCTTGTTTTGCCTTGGCAAAAGAGAGTCTGAAATCAAATTTAATAATGTGGTGTTTAATAAATATATCATGGGAGATGGGCCAGTACATCTGAAGGAGAAAAGCTGGTTAAAGTAGCAAGGTTGACACCAGAATAAATGTATCTACATTGGCTAGAAATGGATGTAGGCTCAAGTCCCTGATGTGACATGGAACACTGCAGTGTCCTGGCCCCAGGCCTCATCCTCAGGACTCCTTTCACTGCTGTGTCCCATGTTCCCATAGTTCTGCCTAAAACCCACACTTTTTGAGGGTTATGCCAGTCTACACCAATCTCTGTTGTCCTTGAAGAAATAGTCCCAGTTGCAAAGCAGGGACCATCTTTGTCACTTTGGTATTCAAATGGCACAACATGCATTTGGGCAGAAGATAATTTATGAGAAAAAATATCAAGAGCACGCAGTAACCTGTCTGAGCATTTATGCAATGCAAATAAAGATTTCCTTGGAGAGGGAATCAGGATTGCTTTTCATATTATTTCCTTTTGTTTGTTTGTGTCTTTTTCTTAAACTAAAAGTATTTTTCCTCTCATTTGAGTAATCCTGATTACTGCAGTACCACCTGTGACAGCTGTAACTATTACTTAATAACAAAATAAAGAAAAGGTAATAGCAATGTCAAACGGCTGCCGCAAGTATAAAGAAAACAGAAAAATAAAAGAGAGTTCTTTGACACTAGATGAGTATGAGCAAATGAATGTTTCTTGTTTCAATATGCAATCTAGAAGTGACCTTTCTTCTTTCAAAGTTGTACCTTTGCTCTTGTTGTCCCAGAAGACAACATTAAAAAAGAGTAGCAAAAAAAATCAAACTATCTTACAAGCCAGCAGGAGAAAGCACTCAGGTTTGAGTCCTCTCTTGCTAAACTTCTGCTAAAGCAGGGTTTAAAAACTCTACACATCAAAAGGAAAAGAATATGTAACTTATCTCTGTCAGATTTTCAAAAGCTGTTTATCATTAGCATGGATAGGAAAAGGAAAGAAGAATCTTCAAAAAATCTCTGCAAGCAGATTTTGACTTTTTGTAATACATATGTCATTCTTAACCATTCATTGGCTAGCTTTCTACTGTAGCTTTTGGCCTATAGCTCACTCAGAAGCTGTTAGCTGCAAGTATCTGAGGACTTGATGGGAACAAATGACATGCTGTGAATAAGAGGAGCAGAGCTCTTAACACTGTGACCACTCAAAAAAATGACAGTTATTTCTACTTTTCATAAAATACCATATTTCCAAGATGTGAATATCCTGACATGTCAAATATTTTAGTTTTTATGACTCCGAAAAGCAGTCACATTATCGTGACTTTTAATTTAGTGACAATGGCCTTAATTGGGTCAGAACATCAGCTAGAAAAATAAGCAATCACAAATAAACATGTCAACACAGTGAGAAGAACCCTGCTTGCAGAGTGCATCCAGCCCTGCTTTGTTCTTGGATTCAGCCTTCAATCTGGCTTCACAGCCCCTGTATCCTGTTGGAAAGGCTATGGAGCCCCACAAAAGCAAGTTGAATATTCACTATCAGTCCCAGGCACCAAAGATCTGTGGGCTCTGTAGATGGTGCTCTGTCAGGGGAACACAAAATGAGGACTAGAAGGCCCACCAAGCTACAGTGCAGCTCAGTGGGGGAGTGCTTACAAAATTGTCCTACATACTGACATTAAGACTTTTTCAGTTAGGTAAGTGATGCAGCTATTCACAGATTTGAAGGCCAGAAGGTTTATTTAGCCTATTTATTTAGCTGACAGCTGCAATTGTTGGTGAGGTATGAGGGTATAGCACAAAGGCTGTACCTTTCAGGTGACTTCTAGCTGTAACACATAGTTCAGGACATCTAGTCTTTTGAAAGATCTCAAATGGGGGAAGTCCATCTACCAAAGACCAGTCTAAGGTTCCCATACACAAACAAAATACCCAGCACACACTATTTCTTCCCTACAGAGAGGCAGACAAAAAGAATGAATTATAGGTAATGTATATCATTGATGTTTAATATGAAGGTGAGTCTGCTGGGCACTGAGTGTCTTCTGAACAGAGACACTGCAAGCTTCAGTAGACAAACAAAGCAAAATACATCAGTGCTCACATAGCAGCAGAACCTTGGGGTTAAGCTTTCCACTGTGTGTGTGCATCTGCTGTGTGGAGGCAGTCTGAGAATGGCATGAGATCTAACAGCAAAGTGGAGTTAAAATATACCTCTGCTGTCAAAGGATTCTAGCTTCCTTACAACTTTTGACTTGCCCAATACTCACAATTTTTGCTTCTTTCTTCTCCTGAGACAATGCATGCTGGCACCCAGTGTTCAGTCATTCCTCTCTCAATAGGCAGTATAATTATCAGACTTTTTTTCTTCAATTTATAGGGTTATCTTCCTGTATTAGAAAGTTGTTCTCCTGTTCAAACATAAATGGGTGGCATATTGAACACTGCAGCAAGACACAAAAGTTGTTAATATATTTTCCATTTTCACCCATTCTCCCTGTCTTCCTAAGTCTTATATTCAGCAACTTGCAGGTAGCAGAATTAATTACTGAAACACATCAATCACCAGTTTTAGGTCCATTGTGAAAAGCAAATTAGATTTCCTTGTGTAATACAAAGGCCTTTCCTTTGTTTTGCAATAGAAATGACACAGCACAGGCTTGAAAAGCACAGATAGGAAAAAGACAAAGGGGAGGAATTAGACTGTGAATATAAAGGACATATTTATACTGATGGACACAAGAACACCTCTGGAATAAGAACTGTACTGGTCTGATACATAAGGGTATATTAGTACAGAGGTCAATAGGAGTTAAATGCAGCCTAGCAACAGCGCTATTGTAAAAAAAAAAAAAAAAAAAGAAAGAAAAAAAAAAGAAAAAGAAAGAGGTGAAGAATCATTGAATAATTTAGGGTAGAAAAAAAGACCTTTAATGTCATCAAGACCAACCACTAGCCTAGCACTTCAAGCCCATCACACTTGAAGAATCCTCCCTTTGCTAGGTTATTGCTTGTCAATGGACATATGAACAGCCAAACTGGTGGGAGCCAAAGCTGACAGAAGACAGGATTTGAGGTTACAGCTGCCCTAAGGGGCTTGACCAGGAAGAACTAAACAAATGGCAAGACTAGACTGCAGCCCTCCATTACATTTCCTCAGTCACCACCTATTTTCAGCCCTGGGCTAAGTCTGGCTACTGTGTATTGTATTTTCCCCAATGCATTTCTCTTCCATTAACCTGTCCAGTCTCTCCTAGTTCCCCCCTAAACCTTTGGTATTCACTGCATCCTTTGGCAGGCAGTGTCACTGACATATCACCTACTGCATGAAGAATAACCTACTTCTGCTCCTTTTGAAGCTTGTTCCTACCATCTGACTTTGATGACCCCTAGTACTTGTAGTGGAAGAGACAGAGAACCATCAACTCCCATCCATCCTCTCCACCCCACTCCTGATTTTATAGCCTTCTAGGATGTCACCTGTAATTTGTCTCTTTTCCAGAAAGAAGAATCTCAGCTTGCTTAGCTATTCCTTGCACAGCACACATCCCATATATTGATAGCCCTTGACAATCAAGGACAATTGAACCTTTTTCCAGTTCCACCTATATTCTTTCTGAGATGAAAAGACCAGAACTGTATAAAGACACAGACATGCCATGCATTTATATAAAGGCATAATGAACTCTGTTTTGTTCTCTATTGCTTTACCAATCATTCCTAACGTTTGCAGTTTTGTTGTTGTTGTTGAGTGCTGAGCACTGGGCTGTCATTTTGATGGAATGATCAACTGTTTCCCCAAAGTCTCTCTCAAAACTGGCAAAGGCTAGGTCAGAACCCCTCATTTTACAAATGAAATTTGGGTGATGGTTTTCCTACATGCATCACTTTACTTTGACATGCATTTAATTTCACTGGCTATCCTGGCTGTGCAAATCCACATTTTCACTCTGAGCTGTCTTTTCAGCCATGTTCCATTCTTAGCAATGCTTCTGTAGCTGCCAGGAGCACAATGCACCACAGCCTGCACATGGAAGCTGGTGTCTCCCATCCTCCATTCAACAGGACACCTCCACATTGAGGTGTCTTACTGAAATATCAGTGTGAAGAAAGATGAGACATGGACAAGGAAATACAGGAATGAAGCAGAAAGAACTTTCTGTCTGTCAGTAATTATTAATGCACCTGTTTTTGGGAATCTAAGGTGTAACTTGTCCAGTTGTTTTATAAAGCAGGTGAAATTCAGCTTTTGTGTGTACATGTGGAAGTCTTGTCTAAGGTCTGGAAATCAAAGAGAGGGGGAAAATAATTAAAGGCTTACAGCAAAGTTTCCTCTGGACATGTCTAGCCCATGCCACTGCTTTCCTTGTAAAACTTGATAGTGTCTTTTACTGAGACTAGAGGAAGTGTTTATTACACAATTCTAAATTGTGGGTTTTTTCAGCTGTAATAAAGAAAGCCTAGAAGATTGCTAAAGAATACACAGACAGAGAACTTGAACTTGTTTAGTCAGAGATTAGTGAACAGACAATGTCATATACTATTTTATAAGTATGTGGAAACTCAAAGAAATTTGGATCACACAGACTTATCCTATCATCCAAATTCTGTCTGAAAGCATGATCTGGTCCTAATTTTATGTGTAGCATGCGAGGATATTACCCCTTACCTATTGTTTTGTTNGGGGGGGGGGGGTGTTTGGGGTTGTTTTTCTTTCTTTGTTCATAAACATTAGATGTCTCACCCAAAATACCTGGGAAGGGTATATTGGAGGTTTATTTTCCACTACTGTATACATACTATTTTCCCTGTATTTTGGCTCCAGATAAAGTACTTCTACTATAATATTCCACCAGCTTTGTGACAGAGTTTAAATGTGGCAGCTCAGACAAAGAGAAGTACTTTGTATCAACTGTTACAAAACAATTTTTCTTACACAGCATGGCTGTTTTAGCCAAATTCCACTGGGCCTTTCTAAACACCTTCTTCCCTCTGTCCCATCCCCCACACAGCTCACAGGGTCACTTAACATTTCATTTGTCTTGAGTTATTGTACTGGCACTGCTCGCTGTTACAGTTACTGCATTTTCTCTTTTGTTTCAGGTTTGCTGAACTCTCTCTTATTAACACAAGTAGCAACATTTGCAAAGTGCTTCGGGATCCATCTGCTCAGCACAGTAGACATGCAGGATCTAATAAATAACAACATTCTGATTCCTCCCAGAAATAACCGTATTTATTTTGTCTAGAGCCCATCTTCAGAAAATGAGATGGCACAATTTGTGATGATACAAGCGTGCATTGTGTTCTTAGGTCAGGGGAAAAGTGATGGAGTCTGGGAAGTCATGCCAGGAGCTTCCTTGTGGAGATGGTGGTGGCCCCAGGGGTGGCAGGGCAGGCTGTGCCAGCTGCAGCCCCTCCAGAGCCCCAGCAGGGACAGGCAGCTGGGAGTGGCCATGGCAAAGCCCAGCCCAGAAGTCAGTCCCATCCCTGGAGCAGGCTTGAGGGCTGCATGGGCTGTCTGGTGGAGGGCCAGCTGAACTGGAATGTGCTCCTGGGCCATAAGCAGGGCTGGAATTCCCCAGGAGGCACTGGCAGGAACAGTCCATCACACAGAGCCCTCAGGCCATGGCAGAGTGCCCTTGGGTCAACTCCAGCTACATTCGTCCTTTGCTGCCTTCCTCCTCCAGCCCCCTCCTCCCCCCTGTGAAAACTCTTGGGATCTGGTACCAACAGGTTGCAGTATTTATTGTACCTCCTGGGGTGCTGGCAGGCCAAGCTTTAACTGGTGCATGACTGAGTGTTTCAGAGTCCTGGCTGCATGTTCTGATATTAACTGTGTTTGTCATGCTACGTAAGATCAGCAACTGGCCTCGGGCAAAGGGAAAGTAATCAGTCTTTTGGAGAACTTTTCCAGTGCCTGCCAAGAATTTTCTGCATGAGGAAGCCTATTAACGAGCATCATGTGAGAGAATGTTTACAGAAAGTCAGAAAATGCTGACCCAGGATAAGGAAAATGTCTCCTCTACATAGTTTCACAGCTGAATAACTCTCTGATATTTCATTGAAGGGATTTTTAGATAAGAGTTACAAAATAACTGTACGAAAATGCTTTTAAAACGTTTGTACCAACAACATCCTGGCCCTGCATGGTAATATTTGAGCAGAGATTACGTTGCAAGGGACAAAAGAATGTTCCTGGGGTGTAATATCTGTGCAAAGTAGGGTCTCAAAGGTCAGGTGGAGCATCTGACCCCCAAAGCTGCTTACTCACCACTCACCTTGTGACTGAGCCACTGCAATGACAAAAGCCTTGTGCACAAGTTAACTTGATGTCCTCCTAAGGGAAACTCAAAACCTCCAGCCATGCAATGAAAATAAACTACACCATTATGAATGGTAGATATTATTTATTATGCAGAAGGAAAAGGTAATTTTAAAGTTCCTTTCCAGCAGCTTTGTCAGAAAAGCAAATATTCACATAAACTATGTATTTTAATTCTGTTGTAATTTTGCTTACCCCCAGGGTGGAGCAGTGAGGATGATCTGTCACATAATATTGGAGCATTTCTGTCACCTGTGTGATTCCTCCCTCGTCACTGAGCTGGGGTAGGCACAGCCTTCCTGCCCCATCTGCTGCTATTTGTGCACAACTGCTGGGAATTTTTTAATTAGTTTTATTTAAACCCAAAATGAAAAAAAAAAAAAAAAAGGAGGAACCGAACCCTTTATGACAGAAGGGATTAGTCCAACTTGTTGCCACATGAAATGCCTGAAGTTAATACTCAGCATTGCTGCTTTTAAATAGTAACATTTCTATTAAAAAAAGCTAGTAATCAAATCATCCTGAACCAAACTGTCTGCCTTTGTAACTGAGATTCTATCTACAATGGTGTTGAACATAAACTATAAACACAGAAAATGAATTTTTCTTTTATGTATTACCTTGTGCTCTAAGCAGATAAATTTCCAAAGGTTGTATGTTTTATTTCTCTTTCAAACTTCTCCACCTTGTGCCTGTCTGTGCCTATGGACACTTGCACACATATCCTTGGGTACGTGCTCTATGTACCCATGGCGTGGTGATATTATGAAAGAAATTTTCAGAGCAATTTAATCTGCATCCTTTACCACTGCAGGTGAGCTCTGCCAGCTAGTTGTGCCTCCATGATCTCCTAATATACCCAGTTTTCATTCTGAAAATTAGAAAAAAAAAATATGCCTGACAAATGTTCCTGCTTTTCTCAAAAATAATGAATCTGAAATTTTATCCCAAAATTATACCGGACTGAATTTTGCTTGGGTTTTTTTCTTTGATTTACATTTAAAAAAAAAAAAATTCAATCTTTTATGGAAAGAGGAATAAACTAAATAATAAAACTGCACAGAACTGCATTTTTACGACCTTTCTTATGCATCTACTGATGGAAAACAGTATAAGTTACTTATACCCCACACTGGCCATGCAGACAATGAATAGGGTTTTGGTAGGCAAGCAGCCTCACACTGCCCCAACTCCTCCCAGAGCTGTGAGAGCAGAGATGACAGAGTCAGTGGCTCATGGGAACACTCCCCAGTGGAAGATGAATCCTTTACCACCCCCTGAAGAAGGTGTCCACCAAGCACCAGCCTGTGCCCTCTGCTCTGCTGGGGGCTGCACACCCCAGGGTTGTTCTGCACAGGGTCAGGCAAGGCTGAGCTCAGGGTTACAAAATTACAGTGCTGGATGTGGATTGACCCATCTGGATCTCAAGTATCTACGATGGAGACTGCATAGCTTCTCTAGGCAAACTCTCTGTCCCACTGCCTGCTTGTACTCTTGGATAAAAAGGGTCTAAAGCAGAGAGGCTGAGGCAATGGCTTCCCCTCAGAAGCACTTAGTAAATATTGTCAGAAGCTGAGCTCCCCTTTCCATCCAGCATCCTCAAAAGCCACATTCTAACCAAGCCATTTGGCATGTTCTGAACTGAGCTCCCAGCCCTGTGACCCCTGTGTGGCAGCTTTTGGAGATCTGTGGCCAACAGCTGAGCTGTGACAAAAGCTCTATACACCCTGTGCAGTGATTCTGCTACCTGAAAGCCAAACATGTCCATTTAGAAGACAAAACTTTCTGTATCTTCTTCTGCTGTCACCATTTCTCTTTCTTGCTAAAGAGGACAGGGTAAGTGGTCATCATATCTGAAAAAAAAACCTGAGATTTTGGTGGGGGAGCAGCAGTTAAATGACCAAGGCCAAGATCCTTCCCAGGTGAAGCTCAGTTGGTTAGAGCATGGTGCCAACAATGCCAAGGTCATGGGTTTCATCCCTTTATGGCCATCCACTCAAGAGATGGATTCAATGATCCTTGTGGGTCTCTTCCAACTCAGAATATTCTGTGATTCTGTGAGCCTTGGCCAAATTCTGAGCAGCTAATGAGGTTTTAAAGGTGCTACAGTTCTGCTGAAGAAGCACAGTGAGCACAGAGGTGATATTTAAGGACATAGGCTATTAAAGTGATAGAAATTTGCAGGCTACAAGGCTCAGTGCAGTAGGTGGATTTTCTCTGCTTTGGAACAATAGATGAGCACTGTAAGAGAGACTCCCTACAATTATTTGTCACAATCTTGGCAAGACACAACTGATGGAGATGCACAAGAATCTGACTGACCTTTTGCAGCTAAGACAACACAAATGTATGCAATGCAATTACCTTGTGTTATAGTGACCAAAAAAAATTCATTTCAGCTCTGGACCCACACAACAACTGTTCCAATAGGTTTTTTTTCACCAGTAGTAATGTCTGAGGAAAATTCTGAGTCATCCAGACAGGAAAGAGATTAACAATATCCACCTTCAACTCTAGACAAAGATGAGAGCTCTCCAACCTGATGTTGGGAAGAAAAAATCTGTTTGCTTCCTGCAAAAGCAGGGTGGTATTTTGCAAGAAAAAATGGAATGCAGGATACAGAATCCATCCCCAGCCTCCCTCACTTCTCAGTTATTGCACAGCTATATCTTCGAGAGCAACTGGTTTCAGTCACTGTCAGAATATCAGAATAGTAAATCCTCAGCTTGATTCAGTGTGGCATCTCTTACATTTGAGACACGCTGCAGGGCAGGCAGATCCATATGGATGTTGGTAACAGCAATGTTTTGCTCTGTACACACTCTGTCACAGGGGCTTGAAAGAGAACCTCAGAGCAGAATGCTGATGGACCTTTTGGCCAATATGAGAGCAATTCTGCAGGCAGCTTTGCTGTGTACCTCTCCCACTGATCAAGAGCACTGCTCTCAGCCACACTTTGTGCAGCACATATGGGTTTGAGATGAGCATTTGCAGAGGCCTTTTTGCTATTTAGTTTCCTTCTGATTCTTAGAATTAAGAAAAAATTCAGAAAAGGTGGATTGATATAATTGCTAGAGCACAGAGCACACGAAGTTTGCCCAAGGTCCCATAACCTGTGCCTTCCAGTGAACATCAGACAGCTACCAGTGAAACAGTTGACTGTGTTCCATTTTTTAAAGGATTGAAGACAGGGTTTTCAGCACGGGGAGACTGATTTGCCAGTGGGAACAACCCTTGCAGCATCCCAGATTAACTGGAGCTCTTGTATGTGTGCAGAAGATATGAAAATGTGCAGCAAGCATTTTCTGAAAGGCTTGGATTTCCAAATGCAGAAGTAGCAAGTCTGAGAATAACACAGGTTCAACAAACTATTGACCTAAAAGTCTGAGATGTCTGTGGTATCCAAAAGGAAAAGAAAAGCAAAGAAGCCTTTCCCCATTAGAATTCTACACTACTTCTGTAAGTCATGCCCAACTGAATGCTGAAACAGAAATGCCAAATGGTCTCATGGATCTCATTATTCTCTCCATTTTAGGATCAGAAAATCAAACTCAACCTGTGGAAGAGAATCTAGTGAGCCTCCCAGGCTGAAAGGAATAACCAGCATTGGGGCTGAGCCTGAGCTTTGTGCCTATGGCACTCCTTTCACATCCAAAGAAAATGAAGGATTTAGCAAAAAGAGAGGTTACCAGAAAACCTGCATCTCGCTCCCTTAATCAGCCTAATCCCTGCAGGATCAGTGAGAACAGTTAAATAGCCTTCAGGACATGCTCAGTGCCTGATCTGGGGCTGTCTGTGTAATTCCTGCCCATCAGCACTCACAAACCCCACTGAGGTATGATCTGTCTCATTTGGGTAAGTGCTGACTGCTGCCCCTTGGTCACATCATCTGTTACTCCAATGCACGCTGCAATCCCGAGCTTTATTTCAGATATTTGGGGGTGGCTGCAATCCATATATGACTCACTGATTATATGAAAGCATCAGTCAACCCTGTATGGTCTCTGGGTTAAACTGGTCCAATCCAAATTACATTTAAACAGATTCAAATGCACAGCCCTTGGCTCCAGTACAAATGAATAAAATTGAAATAGTGCCTACCATAAAGGAGCTGCTCTTGCCAAATTCTTTAAAAAGGCCATGCTTGATGCTGATTTTACCTCAAATGTCACACTAAGAAGCATCTAAAGGGAATTCAATTTTATAAAATGCTCTGAGTTTTGAGTGTATTGAAATACAGTGCACTTACATCACTGCAGTCCAGAAAAAAGTAATGGCCTGAACTTTCTGCAACATCTTGAAGAATTTTAAATCCTCATTACTTCAGCAAGTCAGAGAAGGAGCATTTTAGACTATCCAGTTAGAAATGCCTCCAAGAGAGGCACTGCTGGGGTCTGCATGGCCAGGACAGCAGCAAACTGGAGGTGCAGCATGACCAGGAAGGGCAGTGCTGGAGCAGAGAGGAAAAATTTCTCCCCCATTGCACCCCAACTGTTCCTTGCTGGTTGAGACCAAGTCAAGACATTTGCCATATTAAGAGTTATTACTCTGCCTCTGGACAGACAAGATAGACACAGTCAAAAATTGATAACTATTCATTTTGTCTTTGCCTTTGTAAATCTTTTCCTTTCGCTGATAAACAATTCAATAGAATTTACCCCTTGACAGACATAGAACAAAGCTATTTTCAAATCATAGAAAGGCTGCAAAACTTTTCTACAGGCTTTGTAGACCAAAAGTACAAAACCAAGGGGGTAGAAAAGGTTTACATATTGCTGAACACAGGGCAGAATTAAACTGAATGAAGAAAATTCCTGGAAGAGTGAATACGCTCTCTCTGAACCATCAAATATTTTGGTTCACTTAAACTGTGTGTTTATGTTACTATCATTTCCTAAGTTCACCTTGGTAAAAACTAGCTGACTCTGTCTTGATACAGTGAGAAACAATTGAGCAGGATAAAGTGAAAGAGAATGAACAGTGACCTTTCCTTCTGCAGAGCCCATTGCTGAGAGAGGCAGGAAGAGATCTATCTGGTAATGTTTATCTGACTAAGGCAATTTACTGGATGATAGCTTTCCCCATAAGATCTAAGGACAAAAATGGCATAATATCAACTCACAAGGGACACACTAATATGAGCCCTAAAATGAAGCCCTCTGTGCTGAACCAAGTGTATATTTCACGTGTAAGCCATGCCATTGAGATGTTTAATGTTCCTCCAGAGAGCAATAGACCAATGACAAGAAAAATAAACAAGAGCTAAAGATGAAGATGTCCTTGAACCAAAAGTGCTTCACTTTAGGAAACCCAGTAAAGTGAGCAAGAAACTGTGAAGCATAGTTGCATTAACACTGGCAATATTTTTTGTGTCTTCAGTGGGACAACTTGGGTATTTTATACCTTAGTTCTCCATGCAATTATGAAAACAGTAGTTTTAGCTCGCTCTGTCCTACTGAAAGGTAGAACTCCATCTCCTGATGATAAAAAAATCCTTTTGGTGGGAGTGGAGGTTTAACCTGTGACCTTGTGTATCTGTTCAGGCATCCTCACCACTGGGCTGCAGTGCCCCTCTCCTTTCCCCTTCATGCATGTGTTCTCTGACATTTCAGCATGTCAATAAAAGTGTTGCTGAATCTGACTTTTTCCTTTAGAACATTTGATTTTTAACCAACAATTGCTTTGTGAGAAAAGTCCTTGTAAGCACCACATGAAATGTACTAACAATCGGGTTAATCTAATAAATACCTTTATTCTCATGCAGTTCATGGCCACAATATCCCAAGCTAAACAATCTAAAAATACACCCAAAGGTTTGTTGACTTTGTGTTCAAATCGCTGCCTAAGTGCATCAAGCCACTGAATGTGGAGCAAATATAATTAAGTGAGCAGAAGTGCAAGGGTATGGCTGGTTTCATAAAGCATGTGCACAAATAAACACATATAATGGCATCTAACCTCTAACTGGGGTGAAATAGGAAACACAAAATGTCCAGAGGCATAAAATGATACAGTTTATATACCAGCAAGGTCTTCAGTGAAACTAGTTTCTTTGAATGAAAACACAATTCCAAATATTAAAAATTATCTAGGAAAGTAATTTCCTTTCTCCAAATTTTGAGATTTCCGTAAGTATTTCAGCATAGCTGATCCATATTTATTAAAGTTTCCCTTTCTGTGAGGTAAAATATATCTCCATTTCTCTTCTATACTTAGAAGCTAAACAGAAGTCAAAGTGTCAAGAGTAGCTTGAGTAGTAAAAAAATTCTCTTTTTTTCCTCTTCTGATTTTAAACTTGGAACTTGTGGCTATTCTTGAAATTAAGATATTGATCATTATTTCCAATCAGTCATGCTACAGTCCTTATTTTCATGCCAAGGTCTTTTTTTAAGTGTGTCGAAAAGTAATCTGCACTATTACTTTCAATTACAGTTTAATAATTTATGAAATTACTTAGTATCATACCTGCAATATGTCAGACAGGCTTCATTACATTGCAATGAGGTCTGATTTAACACAGTCATTATTGTTGCTGTTAAGGGTTTGTGGGGGAAAGATTCCTGCAACTGTATTAATTTTAGCCATTTTAGACTAAAATAAGCAGCTATGGATAAATGACAATATACAGTGAGGTACTTAAGTATACCTAAGACTATGCTGTCTCCTAATTGCAAATACTTGCCTCTTGGAATAGCTCCATGTTTTGCACTCAGTTAGGGAAATATTCTCCTAATTTTTTACAGCAAATTGTTTTACAAGCAAGGATGAGCTGTGAAAACTCATGAGGAAGGTAAGGACTTGCATAACATTCCCTGGCAGCCAGGATGTGGGCAGCTTAACCAGCACACAAACTCCTTGGAAGTGTTGATAAGGACATCATCTTCATACAAAGCATGCTCAGGTCTAGCCCTGGCCCCCCTGTTGTGGTTACACTGACATGTGAGTTTATACCCCTGATGTATGAGAGCATCAGTGGTACAAGGAGAAGCAATGTGCCAAGTAACAAGGAAAAAAATTATTCAGCTCAATTAAACTATGAACAAGACAGCATTTGGGAAGAAAACACATAAGAGTTTTTATTTGGCATTAGCTCTCAAACTTACCTTTAGGTAGCCATTACTGAGAGTTTGCCAACTTTGAGATCAGGGGTTATTCCAGATTTTGAAATGAACTCAATAAAACAGGTGTCTGGGTTTCTCAGGGCATGTCCTGTTTTGTAATGAAGCATGAAAACCTGCAAGCACATAGTTCAACCTAAACATTACATAATGTTTATAAATTTGCATTTGGTTTTCACTGCTGGTATGAAAAGCTACTTTTTCAGGTCTCAGTCTTCCCACAAAAATCAATCTAATTTTTTTAGTTATGTGTATAATGCCAGGCCAAGGAAGGGACCACTTTCTTTCCTGCAGTTATTTTGGGCAGAGATAAAGTCACAGAAACAAAGTAAAACAAAACTGTACTTCATTTACCTGGGATTTCACAGGGACAGAATTAAACCAAAATTTAACCCTCCCAAACAATTGAAAACAGCCTTTACTCCAAGGTTAATACTTCTGACTGCAAGACCATGGGGAAATCTCTTTAGTTTGTATTTGATATAGCTCCAAGTGCAACACATTGAAGAAATAATCAGTGTAATTCTTTGCTGTTGCTTTCAGCTCATTAGGAGTTTTTTCCCGGCTCAAATGCCAGTGGCTGAAGATGATTTGAGGCTCCAGTCCGAAGGGCCATGTGGTGCTGTGCTCTTCAGGGGCCACAACAGCCTGGCAGAAGGGAAAGGTTAACTGAGGCTTCTGCTGGGGAGGGAGACGAGAGGCTGGCATGTAGAATTAGAGCAGGAGCAAATGTAAGGGGGAAATGAATCACAGTATTGATGTCTGGAAAGAACAATATTATGACTGTATGGATTTAATGACTGCTGATATCTAGTTCAGTGACAGGTAGTCTCATCCACGGGGACAAAAGTACTCAGCGTGCTTCGAGGAGACCTGGAGGCAATCCCTCAACTCAAAGCCCATGATAGGATAATATGCTATGGCTTCTTTTATGCTGGAGGTGGCATCCTTTCTAGAGCCCTTCTGAGTATGTCAGTCGATGATAACAGCATAATTGGCCTTAGAAATTTTAATTCCCCACACACACCCCCTTTTCCTCACAAAGAAGAAAAGCGTGAACAATTCCTTTGAGCCGTCCTGAATAAATACTTTAAGAATATTAAAAATGAGGAGTAGATTAAAGCTTTCTGAGTGAATTGCAAACCATGTAGGGCACTTGCTTTGCTAATTTTAAAAGGAGGGATGTTATAACCTTCAGTGTTCACACTGTGTGATAGACAGGCATCACCACTGGTAAAAACAGGCAGAGTATATCTGTGGCTGAAGCCAGCTGTATAATCTCTTCTGGAACAACATCTGCCTGTCCTTCCTTTTTCATGGAGAAAATGTAGTGAGGAGCAGGTAAGGCAGTTCTGTGACATCACAGCTGTTCTACAGGAACTCCTGGATGTCATTAGCTGTTGCACTTTGTTTCCCTGTATTTTATATTCAGCATGCATTAGCAGTTGCTTGTTTTGAAGTTCTCCAGGGTATTCTACATCGAAGTTGCCTGGTAGCCGAACAATCTGTGTTCCTCAGATATGCAAGTGACTAATTTTCCATCAATCAGAGATGAGACTTAAATAAATAAAGGTACTTCATGGGGCTGCTGTGCCTAATGATAAGCAATTATATAAAGTCAAATTAAGGCAGTTCTTTGTGAAGGTCCTGTGAAATTGGTTAAGCAAAAAGAATAACTGCACCATTTCAGTGATTCATCCTATTGCTCATTTCAGTGGGAGCATTATCTCAGTTAACTGATGCAATTAATATGAAAATGAGGAAATCATTGTTTAAAGAGATGAGGAGAAAGAGGGGGTCTTAATGCAGCAGCAGTGGAAAAAAAGAGTCACAGAGATGGAAATTTGCATAGGTCGATGGTAATGTAATGCATTTAGCACAGATTCAAAGCTTAACTTGCATAGTAATACAGATCCATTAAATTCTCATTATGATGACCTGTGTCCAACACAATTCAATTTTTCTGAATCCTAATGATAAAAAGTTAATTATGTAAGGTGAAAACCTTTTGTACTTGGTCTTAAAATAAAGCATTGAAAGGGCATTGAGACTATCTTTTAGACATGGCAGGTAGTTTCACTTCTGCTTAATTCAATATTTTATTAACCATGACAAAATCTGAAGTTTGGCTTCTGTGTGCACCACAAATTTTTTATGTAGTCAGTGAGAATAAATAAGCCTTTGCCTGTAAAACCAGTGCTAGTCATCTTCTACTTACAAGTTGCAGTTACAGATTGCATGTCCAGTTTATCCTGATTTCCCTATTTTTAGTAACCAAAAAGCCTATCCAAATTTGGGAAAAGAAGGGAGAAAAGACATCCTTTCCCTCTCAGCACTGTACATACACATTCACCTTTTGTTTGCTAGCCATGCCTTTGAGCCAACGCCGTGGCAGAGTGAGAGGCCTCCAGCAGCTGCTTCTTCTCATTACCTGATTTCTCTTCCCACCACAGCTACAGGTGGAAGATAAGAGTCTGAGTGCTGCTCAGCCTTGCACCCTTTCCTTCCTCTTATCCCACATTTTCAGGTAATGGTCACCCTTTGCCTTGCTCACCCAGGACAGGGAGCCAATGTGCCGGTGTCTGGTGCACTGAACCCCACTTGGTGTGAAGCAGAAGCTGTGGAGGTTTGCTAAAATCAGATCCAGCCAGGCAGGCTGCCATGTGAACAGCCTGTTCTTCTGAAAAGACAAGCGTGCCAGAGTGCCACCTTCCTTACTCCTTTACATTAAAGCCACCATATATCACTCAGGCCATGTCAGGTTGTTTCAAATTGTGATTAATTTGCCTTTAATAGATGTGTAAGGCACCTTTATTAACATCTGTGCAATGTAAGTCAGGCTAAGTGCAAATGAAAGCCAAGTCCTGTGCATATTATTTGCCCTGACAGGTTTTTTTTATCCTGAAATTTGCATTATACTTCCAGTACATGACTGGTGTTTGTGGAGGTGCTCCAAGTCATGACTTTAGCTGCCTAACACCAAGCCAGAACTCAGGATTCATTTGACAAAATGCAGACACCTGCAGAGCAGATGCCTGTACCTGAGCTAGGCAGGCAGGGCTCTCTGTGCAGGCAGTGAAGACACCCAGCCTCAACACTTCACAGA
This sequence comes from Dicaeum eximium, assembly GCA_013396995.1. Lineage (NCBI taxonomy): Eukaryota > Metazoa > Chordata > Aves > Passeriformes > Dicaeidae > Dicaeum > Dicaeum eximium. The sequence continues at coordinate 3,187,291 of VWZP01000982.1, read as the reverse complement.
GCACATGGCTGCATGTGGTCCTGGGCATGGGCCTGGCCACAGAGATGCAAAGCTACATGAAAAAAAAAAACCAATAACTCTAATTCTCTAAACCCAAGCCAAGATCCAACCTTTGTAGTTTAAATTCACAGTCGTTTAAATTGTCACAGTCCCCTGAGCATGCCTAAGTTCTATTGTTTTATCTCCTTTAGTGCTTGTCTGAGTCCCTGTGAAGGTAGTGGACCTTCCAGGGCACAAGTTAAGCTCTCCCAGACAGCACAAGACTTATTCAGCCCCTGGCCCTGCATATATACATAAATGGAAAGGGATTTTCCTTACACACAGAATGGGCATCTGTCAGAGCAGGACCAGTGCTGGAGCAAGGCAGGGCTCAGGTTCATCTCTTCCAAGATTTGGCCGTCATATACCATGATTCACTTTCTTAGCACCATGTAGGAGCTGCATTTCTAAAGCTATTTCAATGCCTTTAAATGCAGATAAGAAGGGAAAGTGCCGGATTCTGCACCTGGAACAACCTGGATGTACGAACAGAGTGGGGAATGAGATGCTGGGGAGCAGCACTGCAGAAAGGCACCTGGGGATCCTGGTTGGTGGCAAGCTGAGCATGAGCAGCAGTGCCCTGGCAGCCAGGAGGGCCAGCCCTGTCCTGGGGGGTACCAGGCACAGCATGGCCAGCTGGGCAGGGGAGGGGATTGTCCTGCTCTGCTCTGAGCTGGGGCAGCCTCACCGCGAGTGGTGGGGGCAGTTCTGGGCGCCACAATATAAGAAGATGGTGAAGGACCTTGAGGGGAAGCCATACCAGGAACAGCTGAGGTCACTTGGTCTGTTCAGCCTGGAGCAGAGACCGAGGGGACACCTCAACCCAGTCTCCTTGTGAGGGGAAGAGGAGGGGCAGGCACTGCTCTCTTCTCTCTGACCAGTGACAGGATTCAAGGGAATGGCCTGAAATTGTGTCAGGGGAGGTTTAGGTTGGATATCAGGAGAAGGTTCTCCACCCAGAGGGTGGTTGAGCACTGGAACAGCTCCCCAGGGCAGTGGTCACAGCACCAAGCCTGACAGAGTTCAAGTAGTATTTGGACAACACTCTCAGGCACATGTGTGACTCTTGGGGATGGTGCAGTGCAGCTCTGGGAGATGCACTTGATGATCCTTGTGGGTCTGTTCCAACTCAGGATATTCTGTGATCTAAAAGTAAGCAAGAATTAGGTGGCTAAATGTTTTGTTGGGCCAGAGTCCTATTACACAATAATTGATCTCAGTAAAAATTAAATATCCATTGCAGTCCAGTCTTAGGCATCTAAATACTTTTACAGGTTTAAGCATATGTGTTTCAAAGGTCTAAATCTTTATGGACATTTTTCAGACTATAGTTTTATCTTTTACAAAAGGTAGAAGATAGGTATGGTACAAAAGCTCAGAGGTTATACAGTCATTCTTCTGGCTGCTCTGGGTGTTTTCATCAACCTCATTTCTGGCAAGGCAGTCATTTGCTGACCCCCGTGAGGGTGCTTCATGTGTTGCTGGTGAGCAAACAAAATCTAGTTGAAAAATAACTCAGAAAAAAAAAATCACTCATTAATACCTTGGTTTTAATTTTTTCTGGTTTGTTATTTCCCGACATGAGAAAATTAAGTGCTGGGTGAAACCATGTGATCAGTCTAGGAATGTGTAGAGAATTATAAGAAATGGTTATATATAATTAATTGTGATTAAACCTAGTAGAGAAATAACTTGTAGATCACACTAATCTTGCTTAAGGGCAGCTACTTCACAAGTACCACTCTAATTAATAAGCTTCAGTTAAAGAAGAATCAATAAATACTGCTATTCATGGAAAATGGATATTACATGAGGAGAAAGATTGGATTTTAAAATAGGTTGGTTTCCTCCAAGCACAAATAAAGATTCTTTTAGGGAAAAGAGAAATACCAGGTAGTGACAAATTGAGGAATAATCCAATTAAAATTTTATTGGTTTCATTGTTTATGAAGATCTGACAAAAGCATTTTATCTCCAGCATTGATATTTACCTAAAGAGGAATTCTGCTTCTAAAAATAGAGGAAATCTACTTTTCAACACAAACACTAATTTGTACTGCTAAAAGAACCTCTAATATGCCATATGAACAAAGCAACAAGCAAAAACAATGCTAGGAAACCCTGGTGACTACATCCAGATAGCAAGAAATTCACAGAGTAGGAATGTATAAGACAAAATCTCTGTGATTAAATTAATTTTCTTTATTGTCACTACCTAACATTAAAAATGCAAGATATTTCTGAATCAGAACAGGCTATAGCAGAGACTACCTTTTTTTTGCAACAAACACAGCAATATTTTGCCAACAAAAGAAGATACCTGAAACCCCCTGTTCTGGGATTCCCTGCAAAAAGCTGTCAAAAGGAGATATTTTTCATAAAACATCAAAATCTTTTTCTTTGTATCATGCTTCTGTGAGCTGCTAGTGTTGTGTGACAACATTGTGACACACTGATGCCCAATTTCACTGGCAACCTTGCTGGAGAGGGAGGGTCTGAAGCCAAATGCTTTGTTGGTATAGGTGATCCACTAGCCACAAGAAGCTATAAGAACATGGGAAGGGTCTTACAGCTGGAAAGGGAAAGCTCAGCTATTTCAATATCCTGATTGCAATCACAGGCTGTGGTCAGGGCAGGTAGTTTGAAAAGAAAAATAATTCAATTGGCTTTTTACAGGTTTAGAGGTTTCAGGGCCTTTGTGAGCTGGATCTGGGCACTGGCCTTCCAGTACAATTAGTTCTGTGCACAGGTTGCTTGAGTCTCCAGGAATTTGTCTTCCTTGCAACACCTGGTAGCAAGGAGTTCCTCAGTATCTGTGTTTTAGGGTCTATGAGGGTGTCTCTTTCCATCATTGTTTTTGAGTTCTTTCCACTTTCTCCTGCACCAAAAATGCAGCCAGGTATCTTTTCTCTGATCACCTTTTGGTATACAGGTCAGTCAAGGACAACAGACTATTCCAACATGCCAAAGCATTGAGGAAGCTTTTCCCAGTGTGCCCACAGCACATTGGTTCTTCAGTACTCACCACTTTGTGCTGTAATCTCCAGTTGTTCTTTCACAGAATAACATCCAAGTCCATCTTCGTTTTCCACGTCTGTTAAAATATCTGTGATCATCAATGACCCCAAATGGATTTGTCTCCCCTAACTTCATGGGTCTGAAATTAATTTGTCTATACCCTTTATCTGTGCTCTGTCTTTTGTCAGATAGATTCCTCTAGAGTGGTATTCAGATCACTTATCTCAGGCTCCCAATTTAAGATTAGATTAATTGCTGCCTGTGAATGTCTTTCCCTCTTCATTGATGAGGTGACTGGCTTGGACTAGATACACAGGTTTTGATAGTTAAACTCAGGTGACATGACTCACATGCTGAGTGCCTTACAAAAGGCAATAACAACAGCAAAATCCAAATTAACCTTACCTTGCATTTCCACATTACTACAAATATCAGAAAATTATGTAAAATATTGGCATGAGCCCACCTTCCCATGTTTCCTTAGTTCCCGATTCTGCAATAATGAAATCCTTACAGACTTCATGCAGAATTTTCTAGTGCAAAAGAGGTAATGTTATTATTTATATTTCAGGACCAATAGAACAAACAGACCTTTAGTGTCTAAGCAAATCCTGTGGAACTGCCCTTCTGCCATTTCCTTCAACAGCTGCTGCCTATTGCCCTAACTCCAGACAGTTTGCCCTGCCTGCAGACACAAAGAGTTTGATTAAGCTATTAGAACCACAACTGGATTTCAAACCTCCTCAGAGGTGAGGTGACAGGTCCACAGACTTAGATGAGACCCACTTCTGTTTCCAATGCCATCAGTAAAACAGAGCTGAAGGATGCTGTCTCCTACTGCCACTCAGCAATGCCACTCAGTGCTTCTTGGGCAGCTCAGCAACCTCTCCCCTGCTACCTGCTAATACTCACCTAGGAAAGCAAAGCCCTTGCAATCAATGATTTTCAGCAGCATCTTGTATGTCATAAATAGGGTATCAAAGCTGCTAAAAAAAAAAAAAAAAAACCTAGCTTGCCTCACTAGTGAAGACCTAGAAAATCAAGGAAGACAAAAATGGCATCTTGCCATGCTGTCAGTTCCTTTCTCTGTTTGTTCCCAAGCTTTTGCTGTTGGCAAAAACACATCCCTCTGCTGCAGTGATCCTTGCATAAAATTTAAGTAATCATCCTGATAGTTTGCTAGACTAAATTTTGCTGGATATTCATACAAGAATGTGAAAAGCTATTTTTTGTGCAACAATCTTGGTCTGTTCCAACTCAACAGAGATGAGCATAGAGAAATGGGGAAAAAGTTGCTGCTGTGGGAGAGGCAGGGGGTCTTAATATTTCCCTTGCACCAGTACGATGCAGCTGCTTCTTTTGATAGCTTTAATGCAGCCCCTTCTAATTTATATTGGTGTAAGTGAAATCAAATAAAACCCATTATGTCTCTGAACCCAGTAGACGATCAATGTGCAGACTTTTACAACCTCAATTTCTTTCTGTAATAGCAAAGAAACAACGTGGGTTTACAGCAGGGCCAGGCTAAAGATAAACCTCCCCTGCCTTCTCTTTCTTGGGCTGCAATCATAAGAATCTAAATAGCCATTTGATTGTGAAGACTGAGGTCAAGAAGGACAACAAAAGATCAAGTGAGAGCCTGGGAGCTCAACCTGGAGATAATCTTGAAACTGAAAAATGCTCAGTGCACAGAAGATCATCTACCAATTATGCAAGGATATAGAAAATCTGAACATTAATTAAGATTATTTTATTACTTTATTAATAATGAAGTCAAATTGAGTTATAATAAGTTAGAATGTGAAGATGATTTCTTTGTATTGTTAAATGACTTGTTTCAATTTTACTGCTTCAGAATTGCAGTAAAAATGTATTTCAAAAAGAATAGATACATTTGTATTAATTATATGATAGGCACACTCAAAGAACTGTTAAAATTATGCACTCTAGTCTTGCTTCAGACTCTTCTCTCTTGTTTCAGACTCTTCTCCCTGCCCCTTTTTCTCTATTTCTCCTTTCCTAGCACTGTCATCTTCCTTGTGAGTTGGCAAAACCCCCACCATTTCTGGTGCCAAAACATCATCTGCAGCTCTGCAAGTTAAAACAGTCTGTCTGTAACTCCCTATTTCAGCACTTTTCTGATCTTTTCTGAAAAAAATTTAAGATGGATTCTTGTCTGAAGAATCTGCAGCAGAACTCAGGATACCTCCACTGGATTCAGTGCGGCTGTCAGTTTACCCAGTATGAAAACTGCCATTCCCCATTTTCTTTTCTTCTTTATATTGTTTGGTAATTTTTCACTCTGCTGCCCTATTTAATGCAAGAAGAATTGTAGGGACACTGTTTAAATATGTGACATGAAACAAACTATATGCTAAACAGCCAAGGTAGTGATGATCCTTCCTTTGACACATGTACCCCTGGGTCAGTGGGAGTGGCTGTGGTAGAGCCAGAGAGAAGCCAGCTCTCTGGTAAAATAGCTGTTCACTTGTGTTTGCAGAGATCAGTTTTCTGGGGCTGCCAGTGACTTGTCTTACAGTATGAACTGGCATGAGAGGAAGGCATCTTAAAAGTTGTGACTCTCACAGGTGGCTTGGAGTGTCCTTTTTGACTATGCAGCACAGGAGCATCCTGGATGAAGTGGTTTTCCCTAGCACTACAGCCTGGAAGACACGTAAGGGAAGAAGGTGCCTCAGAGAGGGAGGTAGCATTGTGCATGGTCCCCTCAGTCCACAATTTCACCTGTGCAAATGGAGAGAGAAAAATCCAGCTCCCCAGTGATGGAAAAATCCAGCTCCCCAAGCACTCTGAGGAAAGAGATTTCCTGATTCCCAGACTTGAATTTCTGCTGAAATTAAATGCTGTCTACACTCACAAACTCCTGCTTCTACCTCTGCTTTTCACTGTAGATGTTGAAATCACCATTCTGTTTTCACACTCAAAGTTGCTCTAATCAGTATCACTGGAAATGTCATTCAACCTTTCACTTGGGTGAAAGGTGATGCTGACATTCTGCTTTTCCTGAGTTTCCCAAGAGAATATTTAATCTCTGTGACCTTGCAGATATTTAAGGAACCCTTCACAAGATAACACTACTGTGACAGACAGTAGGGACTTTCTCACAGACAGCATTTTGCCAACAGGGACCCCAGAAAACATCTGGATTCAGACAGGAAATAGTAATTTAAAAGGAACACATTGTTGTTCATCAGTATCACTCAGTGATATTCTATTATTTCTGCCCATTGGAAACAAAATTCTTGTACTTCTCAAGCAAAAAGACCATGACCTATGAATCTGATAGTGGGAAACTGAGGTGGTAAAAGCATCTAAAATTTACATATTGCTGAGTGAAGACCAGACCCTGCCATCCATCATTACTGGGTTCTTCTTCATAGTTCTTGTCCTTCTGGAAGGAATGTGAGTGTACTCTGTGGATGTGCATCCACAGGGATGGCAGTCACTGAAGCTGTATCTAAAGATCTGTGGCACAAACCTCCAAGGAAAGCTGCTTTGCAAAGCAATAGGGACGGATACAGGGGTTAAATAGTGGAGATCATTGGGACCCTCGTGAAGCTGCTTTGGTCAGTCAGGTGTGGGCACAGCAGAAAGCAAAATAAATTAAACTCCTCCAGCTGGAAAATAAAGATGAAACAGCAAGTGAATTTGTGCACTTCATGACTGAGTGAGCAAAGCTTAATTCTCTAATTATTACCTCTATTCTACCCACTGAGATAAAGAGCAAGTTAGGAGAGATAATCAGGTTCTAAAACACTGTGCCCTCTTGAATTCAGCCCAAATGTAACAGTTAGCAATCATTCCAATACTGATGCACTCTCTTAAAAGATCTATAATAATGCAATATTTGCTATTTTGCAATTTTATATGTCAGTATCAGGTGAAGAGATGCTTCATTCTTACTTATTTTTTAACCTACTTTTCATTGCTTATTCAAATGGTTCAACTGCAGAACCATGCATCCACTGCACAAAAGTTTGGTTAAGTATTCTACATTACATTATTCTAAATATTCATATTGTTTTAATTTAATATAAATTCTGCTAATACCACCCAGATGTCATCTTGCATTCACAGTCTTAGTTACGTCAATAGCAGATTACATTAGGATTGATCATAAAATTCCCTGGCTTCACAGAAGCACTCTGTACTTGTAGCTACTCTACAACACAAAAGAAGGGGGGCAGGGAGGTCCTTTTTAGTTTTTTCAATGTGAAAAGAATAAAAAATATCAATACAATAACTCTAAATGCTACTTGCAGTCAGATTATGCGTTAATTATCCCATGACCCCTAAGAGTGCCTGATAACTAAATAACATTGTAATAGTTTGTTTCAGCACTTCAAGATTAAATTTTATTCATTCAATACCTGCACCAGATAAAAGCAAAAAAAAAAAAAAAAAAAAAAAACCAAACAAAAAAAAACCAAAGATATTTGACTTGGGTTCATACAATTAAGAAGGATATCAAGGAAGCTGATCTATTTCTCCTTCTTATCTTGTGCTTTTCCTCATGAAAAAGAAAAGAGCAGCTAAGAAATGAAAGTCTGACTGAATAGCATCTAAAGTTTACACAAGGAGGAAGATTGTCAAGTTCACACAGGAGTTTTCAGCCAGCAGAGTGAAGTACTGCAGCAGCCAGGAGCAAGTCAGCTGGCACGGCTGAATTTTGGAGAGGTGATGCAATTCTGAGCAGGAACAAACTTGATGCCACAGCAGACATTTCCAAAAATGGCTGTTACTGTGTTGTGTACAAGGAAAGGGAGCAAGGGAGGAAAGCATATCACCTCAGTTGGCATAGGTGACTGGAAGAACATCATCCCTTCCAGGAAAAGGCCATATAAAGGGTCAGGGTCCCCAGCTGTCTCAGCAGAATGGGCCAATTAATGGTGCTCAGAGCAGCTTCTTGGTGAGCAGGCTGCAGGAGGAATGAAGTCTGAAATGGCTTTATGAGCACACCAGAACTGGATCTACAGATCAGTGCTGCATAATGCACATCCTGGTGTTTGACTTCAACCCAACTCTAGGCTGACCCTATAGGTTCAGCCCAAGCACGAGAATGGGCAAGGTGTGTTTTGGGAGAGCCCTTTCCAGTTTAGTTTCACTTCAAAGGAACCCATTTTTATATGCCTTGAGTTCACTCTGTGATATTAATCAAAGTGTATGGAATAAGAACAACTGGGAAAAACAAGGTAAAAGGACTTATGTGTTTCAGGAGAGACACCTTTTAAATTATTTTAAATATTAATTAATCCAAACAGACAAATAAATGATCATGAGTTACTTAGTGCAGTGTTTGGTAGGAAATATTTCCCATATGTTCTCCTCAGCACAGTAAGAAAGCTTCTTTAATTTCCCCTTCTTGTTGATACACACTGGTTTCCAGAGTCAGATAACTCTGAAGTCTCTACTTGTTCTTTTGCTCAGTATTTCCTTTCACAGATTTCTCAGGATTTTCCTGAACAGTGACTGAAGCAGAGTTCCCCAAGCTTTCCCCTCTTGTTGCCCAGGGCCTCCAGCTGTGGAGATACAGACTTTTTTAGAGCAATCCACAGCACAGGGAGTCGGGAGGAAAACAGAGCTAAAACCCACGCAGTGCTGACCATCAGCTCACTCAGTCATAGTGAGGGCTGTGAAGGTTTCTCCTGTGCCTGGGGTTACAGTCTGCAAGCCTGGACCAAACGTTTCTACCCCATTTGCAAAGAGAAGAAAGGCAAGGGAGGTTCCACCTCACAGGATCTGATAATCCAATTAGAGTATCCCTGCAATGTCAAAGAGCCAAGTTCAAACCACTCTTCTGGATTATTTCAGTTTTGCCTCTTCTTTGCTGGGGATTCCTCCTGTGGGAGCTATTCTTTGTGCACACAGCATTAAACATTTAGCAGGGACTGAGACCTCAGCTTCCTAGATCTCAGCTGAATACACTTACCAGGGGGGTATAGATTCAGTTGGAGCAATTATTATTTAACTGAGAATTAACCTGAATCTGAGCTAGCTGAGCAGCTCCAGCAGGAGGGATACCCATGGAGAATGGCTGATAGCCATTTTCCTGGCACGTGAGACATCAAAACCTGCTTAGAAAACAGAAATTTGAGTCAGGACCTCCTCTTTCCCAGAAAGCATTATGTCATTTTGGGAGGCAAGGATTGCAAGCCACAGATCACAGGTGATTTTGTATCCCTAATGCCTCAGGAAACTTCGTTAAAAAGTGTGTGAGAATGGCTATTCTGAGAAAACAGCTGTGAGCCTCCATGGACAGAGGATGTGTTCCAGGTGAGGTGATGGAGCCCAAGTGCACTCTCCCCTTCCACATTTTGGGGAAATCTTGTCCTGCTGTGCAATCCAGACTGGTCTGCTGCTCAGCAAATCAACAGAGCAAACGAACTGGACAGAAATCAAACTCTTGCCTCAGTAATGATACAATTCCCCAGGGTTCCTGGTGCTGTCACTCATTTCAAGATTACAGGTTTCAGGACAAAGCAGGGGGATGAATATGACATCAGTGTAGAATCTGCTCCCTGCTGTATTGTTGCAGTGACAGATGTGCATTTCTGTCATAAGAAGAGCTGCAGAAACAGACAGGTCATGCTGACAGGACAATATGTATATTATGTGGGAGAAGATAACAGTGCCAAAAACACGGTCCTGCTATTTCTTTGCATTTGACTGATTACACAGATAATCTCCTGTCTTTTTGAATCACAGTTTACAGGTCCTCACATCATTTGATGATAGCAAGCACAGTGAAGTTCTATCATCCTGGTGGGCATTTTCTCCCTGGCATATGTTGAAGTTCAAATTCAGTCCCTGCCCTATGCAAAAAAAAAAAAAAAATCTAGATTATGAACCAGAGCTCTTTATTTGCCATCATCAGCTGACATGAGGCAAGTTAGGAATTTTCCATGTATGGAATATAACCAATGCACTCACATGTCAGCTCTGCAGTGGAGACAAAACCATTCTGACAAAGGGCAAGTTCTCCAATGACGTTCTATTTAATTTCTATTTTGTTACTTTAAATTTTTTATGTGTTTCCATTTCTCTTCTAACTTTCAAGAGATGCTTATGAGATCACAGAAGGCTGCCACTTCAGAAATCAGGAAATCTCAGCAGCTGAAAGAAAGAGCTTTGCTGTGTGACATACTCAGCTTCACTTTCAGACACAGAAGTCTGAACCAGCATGGAATGTCTTTGGACTTCTTAGTGCTGCTCATTAAAACCCAATATAAACTTTATCCCATTTTGAGATTCTTCTATATAAGGGCTGACTGAGCTATTAGGCAGCTATAAAATCTGGCATATAAAATTTCATATAAACTACTAGCATATAAAAATTTGCATTAATGTAACCAAGGTTACAAACTATAATGCTTAAAAATCAGGAAATAGTAAAATTATAGCAAACTCAGACATTAATTCTCTTCAATTTGCTCATTATATGGATTACAGCACAGGATTTTTCTGCCTGTTATTTTATTCCATCTTTATTCCCAATGACTGCTATAAATTAAGAGCATTACAGCAAATTATCTGTAATCATAAGACTACCTATTTTTCCCTCAAATAAAATAGTATAATCCCATAAATACTTCTGGGTATGCAGGCATGTGCTTGATTTCTCTTTTACAGAAAATTCTTTAATTAATAAAATCCTAATCCAAGATAGAATGAAAACCAAAATGACAAGAGAAATTAAATTCTGAAAGAAAATCAAATGACATAAGTCTTTTAGCATTAAAACTAAACCATTTTATCTGGAATTTGACTTCCTGCAGGATGTTGCAGTTGCTAGAAGTTATGGAAAAATGCATTTCAATACACTTAAAGAAGAATCTGTTGAGGTCCATTGAACACAGAGATACCCGTTCTGTCTGACAAAGTTTCTGAGCAGAAAGCTGTGAGAGGCTGCTAAAATGTTCTGTGAAAGCATACCAAAGTGTTTCCTGTAAATAAACAGTTAATTTTTCCCCCAGATGTGTGATGTCACTATTGCCAGAGACAAGACCCAAAGCTCTGGTACCCCTGGGTGCCATTGGTGCTCTGTTCTCATGGAACCAGGAATGCTGGCCTACTATAACTTTCTGATACTTGACATTTCATTATATTAAAGCAATTAGCGGCAGAAAGCAATCAAAACCCCGGAGCTGTTCGGTGCTGAGAAGGCCGGAACACTCCCTTCCCAATTAGCTTTCCACGGCAGAATGGCAAAGCACTTTCCAAAGTTAAAGAGTTACACCAGGAAGCATCTTATATCCAATGCTCTCGATCAATCGGCTTTGGTTCATAAACCCAGCAATTAGCAATACAAAAACTCTTGGAGTGAGGCAAAAATTAACAACATTTTTGTTTGTGTAGGACTGGATTTCCTTTGATCAATGTTTGTAAATGACTAGAAATGACATAAAAAGGAGAGCAAGATGTAAAACTTCACAAATAAGATTTATATGCTAAGGCCAAAATCAAAACTAATCATGTGTGGTTTAAAATAAGAATACCCATATTTAAGACTGTGCTTTCATATTCCCTCAAAGACAAGGGCTGGTTTTGCTAGGGGGCTGTAGCTGCCTTTCATCTGCATATCCATTCTGAAAGATGAAACTACAGATTACAGATAGATGGCAATGTACATGCACAAAATTGTACAGATTTTGCAGTAGTCGTTTCAACTACAGCTACTGTGTATTAGGACAAAAAATGTGCTTAACACGTTAAAAAAAATTGAAAGCAAGACTTAACCTAGACTTCTTAGAGTGTCAGAACTAGGATGAACTATGCATTATAAATGGAGAATCAGTTTGGACTCTTTTCATTTAATTCTTATTACTTTTAGTTTTGTGGGCTCTGTGGAAGATGTGAATGTTTAGGGATTTCTAGTATTCTGCTTTGGTCATTATTGATGAGTGTTTACAATTCTCCAGGTGGAAATGAGATGGCAGACAACAGCCAGTGCCATTGTCACATCACTGGAGAAGGTACTTTCCATCTCCAGAATTCAAGAGCGTTACAAATGGATAACAACTCAATTTTCCATAGGCAAGGATTTAAGAACTTGCAAAATATGTAGGATTCTCTTATTGAAGAGTAATAGCATTACAGCTAGAGGAGAATCAGAATGTTCTGTTAGAGCCATGGGGAAAATTATTTCAGCTATAAATGTTGAAGGAAAAACATGAACTAATGAATGTAAAACTCTCCATGCAACTATAGAGTTGTGCCTCATAGTGCTATTGCCCCAGTAAACACCATCTTCAAGAGAAATTTATACTCAGTTGCCCAACTGTTTTTCTCCAGCAGATGATGATGATGATGATGATGATGAAAGAATTAAAATTATCATGTTGCAGTCAAAACATTACTCAGATGCCCACCTTAAAGGGTTCCTACTGCACAATAAAATAACAAAAGCAAGAAGCAAAATGAAGTGTTTTTTCACTTCAGCCCTAGCTGCCAGACTGATTCTGGACTCATTCTATCCACTGCTTCAGATAAAATGTATTTTTAAAGGCCTTTGAAAGAGGAACATGTATACAGGTTTCCTTTGACTTGGAGACCAGTGTCATTCCTCAGGGCTGGTATTGGAACTGGCACTGTTTAACATATTTGATGGTGACATGGACAGTGGGACTGATAGTGGGACTGATATCCCACATGGATAGTGGGACTATCAGCAAGTTTGCCAATAATAGTTGTGAAGACAATGCTTTTTCAGGCTTATAAAAAAGGGATACTCTAAAGAGGGGGGGAAATTCTTCATTAATGCAGCTAAACCTTACACATCAAAAAGAAAATAAATAAGCAGTTGATATTTTACACTTTTGTGGGTGAATCCCCATGCCTAGAGCACCCACAAATAAAATTTTCACATCCATTTTTAACTTCACTTTTTTAGGTGCTGAAACTTACTGAAGCAAAAATAAAGCAGTGAATTAAAGTAGAAGGATGCAGACTGAAGTTGTTAACAGCTAACAGCATGAATGTTGCCTAAGGCCAGAAATAGCTGATGGATGATACAACAACAGTCAGCAGACAAATGCTCATTACAATTGTAAATTCTGTGTCTCTAACAATTTACTCTCTTCACTATCATCCCACACTCACTTTTTGCAGCAGCTGCACTATCACTTTCCAGTGCTGGCATGGCTCTCCTATTCTTGTCCCTGGCACAGAGCATAAGCTCTTAGATTGCCACTGTCACAGTGAAATGATGGGTTTGGAGGAACATTGTGGCAGAGGGACCAGAGGTAATGTCCAGGTGCATACTGGCCAACCTACAGCATGCAGACATGGAAGGCTGCTCAGTGCAGGATTTCTGGGGAAAATAAATAGGGGTAGGGAGCACCTGCCCATGAGCAGATGCAGCACACATTCCACATGGCATGGAGGAGAGAGGATGCACAACCAGAGTATCTGGCTGAACTGTACTCTCTTGTCCTCAGTTCAAAAAAAGTCTTCAAAAGAATACAACAGTACTTGAGCAGAAAACTGAGGGAAATATTAGGTGCTCAGAAAGAATCACAAAAGGCACACACAAAGGGATAGAAACAAAGATGCTTGAGCAACCTTTACTTCTCCTTCCCTAAGAATCTGGTGGGTTTATTTGCAACTTAAAAAATGCTTTTTATATGTAGGATTGGTGTTGCTCACATTACAAATAGGTGAAACAGAATGCAACATGCAGAGCCAACTTCCAGCCTGCTGCAAACTCACTGGAGCCACTAGACTAACACAAGTTGCAAACGTGGTCTGCATATAAACAATGTTTTTTCTTTACTCATGTACATTCTGGCCAGGCACTGAGACAGAAGCAGCTCTACAGGAGAAACTGAACTCCCCTTCCTTTAAAAGTAAAGTGGCAAGGGTAACTATCTAGGTACTTGATTAATGAAAATAGACTTCAGTGTGAAACCTATGACTAACATGTTCAATAGGTCTCTCTTTATTGATAAATTACCATATATCTCCAAGCATGCTATAATTAGGTAATAGGGCAGAGTTGTAAATCTAATTCAATTTTTATTGATGTACCTCAGCTTTGTATCCCATCCTGTGGGACCAAACCAATGGGTTGATTTTATTCCTTTTTAATTTCAGAGAAATACATCCACTGCACTCAGAAATCTTCTGTATACAAGCTATTGCTGAGTGCATTAAACAGGGAACTCATTATTCTTCTACCATTTTTTTGTCACTTCTTCACCTCTTTCTGTTTGTTCCTGTCTTCTAAGCTTACATGAAACACAAACAAAATAGGAAGGTACTTTCTCACTGCTTAGATGTTGCTGTCTGAACTTATTTCTCATTTTATTTGAGCTTGGATTCAGCTCACCTATGAATTCACTGATACGTTGAATCTGCCTGAGACACTGAAAACTGCCTCTTAAAGAAAGGGCCATCTCAGCTTATTAAGGTCCTAAACAAAAAGACATCAACCTCACTGTTCCAGCTGGGAGGATTCAGTCTCCTTTTTTGGTTTGGGTTATTAGCCTTTGATTTACAAGAAGTGCAACCATTTGCTCATGTGCTCAGCGAGGCAACTCAAAAAGAATTAAAATTCACTGGTGGGATCTAATTATCTCATCCTGTATGTTATTTTGCACAGTTCAGGAAGAGCAAAAAATAAAATAAAATAAAATAAAATAAAATAAAATAAAATAAAATAAAATAAAATAAAATAAAATAAAATAAAATAAAAATAAAATAAAATAAAATAAATAAAATAAAAATAAAATAAAAAAAATTTTTAAAAATTTCTCAAAATTGGCATATTTGAATAGAAAAGTCAGTGATCCAGACACCCCTCAATTTTATTTCATATGGAAGAAGTAGTAACCTGAATAATTTTAAAAGTGAAATTCAAAGCTCAAGCAAACTTTTGTCTAATCCTTTTTTTTGCGTATTTCCCCAACCCATAAACCAAAGTGTATTTCTCCCTCAGGTTCCATCTCCCAGTGGTTCAACAAACAAACATTTTCTTCATTACTATCCATGGTTCTTTTGCCTTTTTCTGCGCTTGTCTCTGCCCACAGCCTAATTATCTCCCTGGGTTGCTCTGTGGTTAATTAGGGTCAGACACTTTGACAGTGTAAGCTGATTTATTCTGTGGACTTGAAAGAAGCCAAGGCAATGTCATGCACACCTACCAGCTGAGAACCAAGAACTCTCACTGCCTCTTTTTCTCAAGCACTAGGCTCCCACAGAACACCAGGATTCTTTGCCTTAAGTTTCAAGAGAAACATCAGAAGGGTAGTTTGACTGAATTAGCCTCTCAGAAGTTACAATATATTGATATTTCATTACAAAGGAAGATTCCAAAATTTAATTTCTGAATGTCTAAATTTCCTCTGAGAATTGGATGGAAATAATTTTCATCTCTTGCATGAGTGCAAAGAGGTCATTTTGGCAAAGTTTGCAATACCAAATATTTAACTACTCTATTGTATAACACTGAGCAAGCTGGGACTACTCAATAAAACTGCTTTTCTGATATTCTGATACTATTTCACTTCAAATATTGATTTATTTATTTCTCTGAGTTGCCTGTTGCTCTTCCATTATTCTTTGCTACTACTCTTTGGGAGTCTTGCACATTTTTCCACAATCAGTAAAGCTGAAGGGTTCATTCACAGATCAGTCAGACTTTTCAAAAGCTGGGGCTATGGGCCATCAAATCGTCTTTGTCAGAGCCACCAAAACTGTGTTTCCTTCTGTTGCTATGTCTAACTGCTTGTGCACAGAAATCTACACTCCTTAAGTTATGAGATGTCAGAAGGCATCAAAGAAAAGCATTATAGGAATTAATAAGAAACTGCTGACAAGATGGCCATTGGCAGAAAAAAAAATCACCCTTTCACATATAAGACATAGGGAGCTGGGATTTTACTTGCCAGATAGAAAGACATATTAAAGATAAGAAATAATTT
This sequence comes from Dicaeum eximium, assembly GCA_013396995.1. Lineage (NCBI taxonomy): Eukaryota > Metazoa > Chordata > Aves > Passeriformes > Dicaeidae > Dicaeum > Dicaeum eximium. The sequence continues at coordinate 3,171,296 of VWZP01000982.1, read as the reverse complement.
TTATATGCCATTTTATGATCCAGATTCTATTATTTCAAGAATTGTATACTGATAAACAATAGCAATATGAGAGGACTGGGCATTTTGAATATTACTGCAGGGCTTATGTGATGACTTTCTCAGTTTTCAGGAATATATGTTATACTTCCACTGTGAGGTAAATCTCAGCCTTTGCCTAATTTATGGAAAGATAAAAACATCACTGGTTAGAACTAGCAAGATTTTTCAGAGGGCAACACTATAAATCCACAAAACTGCATAGTTTTCAACCAACAATACTAGATCATTTGAAAAAAAATGGCTGTTTCCATCTGGTCAGCATCTGTTAAACTCCATGGTTTACAGGGTGCATAAGATTTTTTTTGCTCTAGTTTTTGCTAAGTTTGACCCAATTTAATTTCAAAAAACAGGTAGATGCACAAATTAGATGAGAGCGAAAGAGAACAATCTTCTTTATACCTAATCTCAGAGTTACCTGAACATCTCTGCCATGAAACACAGATTAATTACTTGGCTCTTCTGCATGCTGATCCCAACTCTCTTTATTTCAGTTCTGGAGAATCCTGTCCTTTGGTGAAAACCACTATGGATTAGAAGACATTTTGTAGCCTTTACTTATTATAAGCTGATTTCATTGGCCGATGACTATGCAAAATCCTTTAAGATTCCTTTAACCAAAGACAGATTTCTCAATTTGTGAGACAAACAAGAACTGACATGAGAAAACTGGCATGCCCAGGATCCCATACTGGGTGAGGAGCAGTCCATATTTCCCAGCTCTGTCCCCTCACCCAGGATTTCTGTTCCTGGTGGGGTACAATCAAGTGGCCAGTTTAGAAGCCACTGTTACTGATCTTGTAGCTGTCACTACAACCACGAATTAACCACAGCAGTAAGCAGTGCCAGTTCTACTTGTTAGCATCATCTGATTTCCATCATTGCTAAACATCCAACTTAAGTTTTGTCACTTCAGGTATTGTAGAATTTGCTCTTTAATAAAATACAGGTTACAGAAATACATGTGAAATACGTCTGCTGTATTAGCAAAGGTATCAGTGGGTTCTCACCATGGCAAAGCACTAAATCCTTTGTTCATACGAAATGCATTTTTATCCAAAATGCCTGATTATCCTGTTTATTGGGTCACTTTCACCTATTTCATACCATTGTTACTCTGCCTTCCCTGGGGAATCACTACTGATTTGAAGCAATATTAGATAAAGATGAGGCTATACCATACCTCAAAATGACTTGAAGTTTCCTTTATTTTGTGAAAGGTTGATTTAACATTAGGTGAAGCATTTATTGAAATCTTTTCATAAAATTGAAGTTCTACTGAAATATCATGTTTAGAGATAATCGCATGCCTTAGAAGTCACGGATTATGTGTATCACGTAAGATATTAAACCTGTCAAGATGTTTTTAATACGTCTTTTAGTTAAGACCATGTCTTGACATGAATTATTCCTAGCATAGTTTCTCACACACTGGTTCAGCAAGCAATCATCAACTACATCCATCATTTCTGTTGCTGTCTCACCATATGTCTCAGAGGGGTGTAGGGGGGAAGTTTCCAGTTAATCTTTTTTTTTTTTGCATTTGGTATGCAAATCACTTAAAATTGAATGATGTGGTAATTTCAAGAAGTATTGTCTTAAGAAACACTGGAGTTTCAGTACTGAGCTAAGTTTGATAGGTTTAGTGGATGGTTTGTTTTCTTTTTTGCTCACATCTTAACAAAATTTTACAGATAGAAAAAATTCTCATTATAATCTCCAGCCTATTTCCTCCTCAGAGATATGCTTGAAAAAATTGGCTTTATATTATCTTAGTGAAAGGCTTCTGCTTGTACTATTTCAAACCTTCATCTGTCCTTGGCTGCCATGACATTCATCCAGCTGACAAAAGGGGGGNGGGGGGGGGAAATGCCAGCCTCTGAGTGAATGCTCCTTTAAGTGAATTTGTTAACCAGGCATGAAGGATGCTGTGCTCACTGAGGCTGCCCTGGGAGCCACAGCCACGCGGGTCCCATGGCTCCTGCGGGATTCTGCTCCAAACAGCAACCTGCCTTCATCAGCCAGGAATTAAAACTCACAACAGCCGCACTGTGGAGCTTGCTCTTGGCTCTCAGAAGGTGCATATAATGAGATAAACAATGGTTTGTTAAGTTTCAGATTCATTTCCTAACCTCACAAAAAGCTCTGCATACCGCTGCTCGATATTGGGAATCGTCCGGCTGTAAATGCATGGCAGGAAAGCACAGAAGGCTCAGATCTAGGAAATCAAGCAGAGCTTGAATAAAATTTTGCACTAAATCAGCAAGGTACTGAGACCTGAATTTTTCAGCTGTATAAGCAGTCAGGCCTCAGCTGGACACGGAACAAGACAGAGATGGGAAGAAGGAACATTATTAATTTCTATGAGAGTTTTTCTGAAAGGGTTGTGCTGTGCATAGACTACCAGGGAGTCTCTCAGGCTGCTTGCACTTTCTTTCTCTGTAGGTAATAGCAGGGATGCACAGAAGTTACTGTCACCAACAACTGGTTTTGATTTCATACTTTGGAATTAAGATATATTTTTAAAGCAGCTCTTTGTTTTGTGGGATCAAAGGTCAACTTGGAGCTCAGCCTGAGACACATTCAGCAGCTTATTGAGCATGTTTTCATCTTTCCATTCAGCAGGAAAAGCTTTGTGCTTCTGACAAGGGTTCCTCCTATGCAAAGCACTTATGTACAATCCAATTAAATAAAGAAGTGGAAAGAAAGATCATAGGGTCAGATTTTTTTATACATTTTCCAGTGATTTTTTCACATAAAGTGATGCAGAAAGAGCCTGGTGGAGGGGTGATCCGTAGATTTCCTTCTGCCAGGAAGATACTGCTAGATGATACAGCCATACATTCTCTTGGTGCCTGATCTTTTTAGTTGTAAGATTTTTTCTGCACTGTGGAACTTCTGCCCCCTCACACCCCACTCCATCTCCTGTATCAGCATTGTAGCTGTTGGGTCTCTCCTATGGGGGAAAGGTGAGAAGTTTGGGATTGAACCTCTCTGGGCAGGGAGGTGAGATGGAGTCTCTAAGAGTCTTCAAAAGTGGCCCAATTTTCATTGTAAATTAAATTATTTATTTATTTATTTAAACGAAAAAACAACCAAACAAAAAAAAAACCCCATCATATAATATCAGGCAGCCCTGGAGTTTAGAACCCTCCATACATAAGTGAGAGCAAAGAAAACTATTTCAAAAATACTGTTCCCAGTATATGCACTTTAATTTTGCTGATTTTTGGCACCTACTTTTTTTTTTTACCTTTTTTTTTTTTTTTTTTTTTTTTACGGGAGATCCTTACTCTGTGTCCTGGAAATCAGTCCCATTCATTCCTGAACAGAAGAGCTACAAATGCTACATTCCCCACTATTCACAGAGAAGTGGCTGTTTCTCAAGCTGCCAGGATACTGTCAGTGACCAAATTTCTCAGCTGAGGATATTTCTGTTTTTCAGAAACAGGAAGTCTCGTGATTGAGTGCCTATGAGAACCATTTTGTCCAGCACAAAGTCGTTCTTTGGAGCTAAGCTGTACCACTGCATCCAGCAATTATTAAGGTATTTCCCTTGCACACTGATATTTTGAAGCTAGGCCTGAATGCTCCTGAGTCACAGCATGGAGCTCCAAACCTCTGCATCTTCACTAAAACATTACCTTCTCTTTCACACCAAAAATATTTGGTTCTTGAACAGCCGCTCTCCACAGGCACCTGCCTGGGCCCTCCCTCCCACCATGGTCACTGAGCCACTGACAGTCCTGTTAGGGAATTGTCACCCAAAAACTGCTGACCCAAAGCCCTGTGGGCCATTCTGGTACTTAGGTCTCTGAGTATTTGCCTTTCAGATGTAAGACAGGTAAGTACCGAGCAGCCTGAGGCAGTGGTGTTTTCTCCCATGGCACCCCATGCCAGATGCAGGAGAAGGTTGTACCATAGATTCAGAGAAACACAGATTTGTTTAGGTTGGAAAAGGCCTTTAAGATCATCAGGTCAAACCACTAACCTATCACTGCCATGTTCACCACAGTGTCATAGAATCACAGAACTGCTGAGGTTGGAAAAGACCTCTGAGACCACCAAGTCCAACCATTAACCCACCACTGCCAAGTCCATCACTCACCCATGTCCCCACACACCACATACATACACTTTTAGGACACCTTTAGGGATGGTGATTCCATCACTGCCCCTGGCAGCCCATTTCAGTCCTTGATCACTCCTTAAGTGAAGAAATGTTTTCCAGCATCCAACCTAAACCTGACACAACCCGAGGCCATTTCCTCTTTTCCTATTGCTTGTTACATGGGAGAAAAGACCAACCCCCACCTGTCTATAATATTCTTTCAGGTATTGGTGGAGAGCAATAAGGTCCCTCCTGAGCCTCCCTTTCTCCAGGCTAAACACCCCCATCTTTGTCTTAGATCAGTTGGAAAATTACTTTCTTCTACTAAAAAATATGGTTCTTTTTATTTTTCTGTTAGAATAGGGCCTGCAGATGTGACCCAAACTTTGATTCACCTCTTTCAAAAGGAACAAAGAACCAGATGTGCATGGAAAGGTAGAATAGTCTTTGGCCAGGAATCGAACTGAGGAAGACCTACAGAGGGCTCCATTTCACACTGCTCCCAAGGGGAAAGGACATTTCTTATTTAGCTGAAAAATAATGACCACTCTCTGAAAACCATATATTTTATTTTCTCTGGGTAACTCACAGACATTTTACAATGGCAATAAAGTTTTAATTTAAAGCATCAATGATGCAATCTTTCAAGAGGTAATGGTTGGTTTAGTCTCTGGCAGCTCTTTGGTCCAAATATCTTGGTCTTCACTTTTCATGGGCCATTAATGAAGAGATGAACTGCAGAAGAGAAACTTGATCCATTAAATCCATGCCATTAGTTCTTTTGTCCTCTTTGCCAATTGTATCCAGACCCAGGTAGTGACTGGAATTTTCCACAAACATCTATTGTTTGTTCCATTTTTCTCTGCTGTTTGGATAGTTTTTATTTTGGTCTAAGCATAACTTTTGCCTACAACATCTCTTGCCTAGAAAGAAAACTTGCTATGAATACTGATATTTTATTGAATCATTTTATTCCTCAAAAAAGCTATGTCTTTGCATAACTCTTGATCTGGAATGTATTCTTTTGCTGCCTAAAGAAACATTAATCATAAATACAAGAAAGACAGGGGAACAGAAATAACAAAGATAAAACTGAAACAATAAATGAATAAAACATTGGAAATATGTAAATAAATTCACCATATATACCTGTTAAATTCTAAGAATATGAATGATTTTATAGAAATAATGGCTTACAAGCAAAAGCAAAATGTTTCTGATCATGACTGTTGTAATCTGTTTTGAAAGCCCACAATATTCCACTGTCTAAGACATCTGAAACAATGAAGTAATTTTCCTTTCAAAGTAAAAAGAAGTATCAGATACTTAAATAGAACAAAAACTAAAGCTTTTCTACCAAAAAACTCAACCAAAAATTTTGAGTAATTTTTCTTAAATAAAGATAATGAAAACCAGATTTTCTTTCATTCTAAAAAATGCTATGAACTTATTTAGCATAAATAGTTATAATTTTTCAGTCTCTTTGCTTGGCAAATTTTTTTTCTTTGAAATATGAATGCAGAAAATTCTCAACCATTTAAGTATCTGAGATCCTAAAAGGCAATAACTTTTGCTTGGTGCCAATTATTCCATGATCGATATTGTGCCATGTATAATATAGTGTCTGTTTTTTATGTTTAATTATCATCTTAGAATTTGAAAGTTAATTAAAAATAATAAGGAAAGATAAAAAATTGTCTTCCAAATACAGTGGGAAACACTTAAAGAGACAGACATGGTCAAACCAAAGATTCCAAACCATCTACTGTAAGGCAGGGAAGGAAGAATGGCACTCATTTTCTCTTCTGGTGCCTTTTCTGTGTTTACACATGGGTGAGAGTTTTGGCATCAGGTCCTTAAGTCTGTCAGGTTTGTCATTTAAATCTAAGGGATCTAGCACTGTTACCGAGCATGGAGGAGTTCAGAAAATGTCCACCAGAAAAAATATGCTTCCAAAGTTAAGAAAAAGAAAGAGAAGGCAATTACAAAAGCAGTGAAAATACAATAGAAAGGATTTACCTACTCATTAGCTGTGTCACTTGTAGAGGGTTTGGGTGAATTTTAGCTACAGGGAGTCAACTCTTCTGGCTGTGTATGCAGTAAGGGCTGCACAAACAGGCACAATCTCCTCTCAGGTAATACAATGAACCTCTTCTTTTCTTATATTACAGGGCAGCACCAGAGGCACAGGGGGTCTCAGTTTGCTGCACAGCCTGCCTGCTTCCATGCTTCATCCAACACTCTTCTTCTGCAGGAAACTCAGCCCACAGTCCTCTCCAGCATATGGATGAGCTTCTTCTTCATATCCTCAGTTACGTCAGGATGCCAACCAAAAAAACAAGACATATTTTTGGAAACTAAAAGGGAAAAAAAATCCAGCTTAAATAAATCTTAAATTATGCATTTTTCCTGTTATTGAGTGCTAGATTTCATGTAAAGAGCATCTAGTGTTCATCGTTCTCTGTTCTTTCTTCTGTACAAAGACATGAGTAACTCACATCCTTTGTAATGTGGCACTGACCTGTAAAAAACACAAAAAGAATGTGTTAAAAAGAAAGGAGAGAAGCATTAAATAAATGTGTAATTATTTTGTTTGTCTCTCAGAATATGCACATGCACAAATAAACACCCACGCAGCTTTCCATGCTGTTTTACTAAAACAAATCTTCAGACCCCCAGCAACAACCAGCCAGTCACTTATTAGCAAGAATCCAAATAGATATTACAGAATCTGACTACTTGTGCTTTTGAGATGTAAATAACAAAATTGCTTTTTGAAGAAGTAAAATGCAAAAGCAGTTAAAGTTCAGGATTCAATTTTTTCCTTTTCTTTTGATAAATGCATAAATTAAAATGCACATTTTAATTTTCAGTGTTTTCAATTTTCATCAGTGAAAAGCTGTATCCCTGGATGAAAAGCACAATAATAAAATGTTCTCCACTCCATAATTTTCTCGTAATTCACAGAAATGATCTGAGGGCATATAGCTCACGACAATATATATTATAGCATTCAGTGCAGAGAACTCAATTGTTAGGGCTGCAATTTCAAACATATGCATATTAATGAACTGGCTGTAGCTTCATTTTAAATTCCTAAAGACTTTTTTTGCTGACATAGAATCACCACGGCTCTAATCTTAGAAATCTGAAAAGATTGTCAGAACTGTGCATATTATGTCATTTATTTAATCAATACAAGCGTCAATGCCAATTATGCTGCAGAAATCCATACAATAGTCCTATTTTTTAAGTCCATATGGCACCATACATCATGAGAGGAACAGAACAATGTGACATGCCACATCTTACATAATTTGGCAGAGCAGTGTGCCTTTATTTATAAGAACATGCTATAAATCTTGTTCTGCTTTTATTGCAATCAGTTCCCCTTCTACCCTCAAAATGATAAAGCAGATTTTGCTAATCTAAAACAAAACAAATCAGAAGTCCAAACAAACACTGGAAACATTATTGGTCTTCATCTATCGCTTGGGACAGTTTTTAGTTACGCGTCTTAACCACTCTGGCTTCCAGAAAGTGCAGAAAAAACTGTTGTAACTTGCTGAACAGAAAACAGCATCTACAGTTAACAACTGCTCACTGCAGTACCCATTATAAAATGCAAGACTGGTGTGCAGAGCTATAAAACACATACAGACTCTATTCTCAAAAAACCCCTGGTACATCAATAATAACATCAGCTGAGAAATCAGAGGATAATGTGAAATACGTAGGAGGTCAGCAAAAGCCTGGAAGATAAAGCTCAGAACCGAGTCTGAAAAGCAGCACAGAATGGAGACTGCATTCAGCACAGTGCCAGAGAATGGAGACAGGCTGAAAGCAATAACTGGGGACCCTGTGATTCCATCTCTGCATGGAGAGCCTGCTGCCACAGGGAAGTGTCCCTCTGCCCATGAGAAGGGAGCCTGGGGAGCCGTCTGGAGGCTTGTTCTTTGGGGAAACTGCAGATGCTGAAACAGGTTTTCTTCTGCTTGCAGCAGACCCCTTGCTCTGCTCACATTCAATTCTTCTTTCCTTCTAAAGCTTTATTTCTCTCTGCCTAGGTTTTTGGAAGCTCCCACCAGGTCTCCTTGCACCTGATATATTTATGTTTTCTGATCAAGTTTAATTTCTCAGCATGGTCAGCATTCTGTCTGCATGGCTGTCAGGTTTGTTATCTCCTTCAGTGCACTAAGATGGACCTATAGCCCTCCCTCCTTCAGCTCTGGTGCTGCTGAAGGCACTTCCCATAGGCATCCTCCACAGCTCCACATCATCCCAACTGGGGAGCAGAGTCTCTTTTAGAGTAGGAGGTGAACAAGCCTAGCCTTAGCAAGCCAGTGACTTGGAGCTGGCTGCTTTCTGGAAACACTTCTAAAGATAAGCATCAGGAAGATCTATTTAAGCTAAAAGTTAGAATTGGCATTAATGTCACAGTTGTAAAGAATCCTATCATATCACATCACACTGGAAACACACACACAATAAAAAGCTGGTTTAGGAGTCTAACTTCTTTTAAGAGAAGTGTCAATAAACATGAGAATAACATTATGTAACATAATGCTTGCTTGCTCAAATCTGGAATATCTCCTGATACAACTGATATTATTTCAAACATGAAAAATATATAAACAGTAAAGTACTTTAAGAATAGGAGGGGGCATATTCATTTCCACCATAATTATTCCTCATCATATTGACATAATTATATGCATTATTCTAAATATATGTGAATTTATTGGCATAGTGATGTTGTCAAAAAACTTTTCTTGTGAAAGGGTCTAATGAACCAGTTGAAGTCTGAGCATTTTAGTGCAATTGAATACACAGCACTTGTTCACTCACAAGACCATGTCCTTCACATTTTTAGAAACTTAGTCAAGACTGTTGTGTTCACTCATCCTAAATTTATGTGACCTTAATCCATGCTTGATGATGCAGTGAGAAAGCCAAAAGGGACATAGCAGACATAATAAGAGATGTGCCTCACGGCAGGGAGCAGTTTATTCTAATGATTATTTATAAACCCCTTTAGTTCCCCAAGATGTGCTTTAGTGGTTGATTATAGTTTTCTTCAGCATTTTAGAAGCTGTTCTTAATAATATGTCAGATTTTTCTAGCTGTCAGAATTGTGCTTCTGATTAATTTTGCATCACTTGTGATACTAAGAGAAGATACTTGCCCCTAGCCACAGCCTGTATAGCCAAAGAAAGGGAACTTTGCTGCTGAACCCCTACCCCTAGAACAAGCAAGCAGCAGAGGGGCTTTCTAAGTTAAAACTCCCTTTGATTTCTCCAGATAATATTTTTCCCAAGTTAAGGCCACAGGGCTTGGCTGTGAGTTTGCAAGTGCCAAGGAGCTGAACTGAGTTTTACTACTCCATTACTCATGTGTCTCTATTTTTCCCCAAACTCTTTATATAGCTGCCACAGTTCCTCTGCACCTTGCAAGAGACGGATGAGCCAAGAAACACCTTTTTAGCAATATCTGTAGCACTTGCCAAGTGCCAAGTCATCTATTTTACCTAGGATATAAGCAGTAGCTCTGTGTGCTAGACTGCAGGCCAACTGTCCTGTGAATAAATCCTGGTCTTTCCAAGTTGACCCTCTGCGCACATTTAAACACTTCATCCTTCAGAACTAGAGGCTACTCTGGGGTGCACAGCAGCTACTGAAGGAGTCTGCAGCCACAGAGTGCCCTGCAGTAAGCTACTGGGGACATCAGCAGAGACAGCTTCCCAAAAGAATTTCTTACCAAAGCCAAGGTTAGAATCCAACCACTTCAGCCTGTGACCTGCTGCTCTCTCCTCCTGCCCAGGTTTGACTCTGGGATTACAGAATTTGAAGTTCCCCTCAGCATCTTTCTCAGCAGGTATCCACAATGGATAAGGAGTTCACAGTAAAGTAGAGAGAACAAGGGAAACAGTGTGGTAAGCCAAGGCTTGCTGTCACCTGTATATTGCATTCCCCACTACAAATGTTTGGCACGGATGTTTGTTTCTTAGGAACCACTAAAGTTATTTGCAAGCTGCTTCTACCACAAAATGGCTGATTGTTCCTACTCATAGGCAGGGCTAATGTATCTTTCTGCTGAAGCAACTTTCATGGAAAACAGGGTTTTAGATAACAACTGCAAAAAATACCTTCTTTACAGAAAGACACAACCAACTAACAGTGGCCTCCCTAACTCCAGTGCAGAATTGTAGATTTCAGGCAAAAGCTTGAAAAAAATCAATGGGTGAGGAGAGACAAATCACTGCATCCTTTCAGGATTACTTTTTGCTCTTGCAGCACCTACTTCTCCACTGGGTTGGATCCTGCAGGATGACAGCAGTAGCTGTGGATTCTGTCCATCCAACAAGGTGACATAAACTGTGTCATGCTGACAAGTGATCCCACGCAAGTGCTGTAACCACTGCACGCACTAAAGACACTTCAACTTGAAAAATCCTAAAAAACAGTGGGGCATTTTATAGAATTGTTTCATTGGTGGCCATGCAGTGTCAGGGGGATTAAGCCCACTCCCTCTCCTGCAGCTATCCCTGTGTCTCCTCCTCCCATTTAAGCATAGGCAGAGAAGTTCCTCTCTCAGCTAAGGGTGGTCTCCTCAACCCACAGCCTGCTCAGGACACCTCAGCACACCCAAGCTATGGATACCTGCCCTCCCCATGACTTTCTGCAGCTTGCAGTACCATGCCCTGGCTTATCCTAGGTACAAAGCAAAAAAAAAAAAAAAAAAATTTAGAGTGTGCTTTAGTTTTCTTAGTCTGTAACTTCTGGCTTTGGTGGGCTTTTCTGCTTGCAGCTGAGCTGACTTTTACAGCAAATAGCATAGATTAAGTTCTGTGCTCTGAGCAGAGATTTCTCATTTCACACATCATTTATAACTTTCTGCAGTGAATCCACAAAGTCAGTATTTCTCACACAAAGATGAGAAGGATGGAAAATATAGCTGAAAAAGTGACAAACCTGCAAATTGCATTTATGTAGAATTCTGTTGCCACAAAGTTTCTACAGCAATTTTATGGAAACCTAGCAAATTCAGTATAACTAAATTTGCAGATCAGGAAAGTTATGCATTTATAGATTTCAGCACAGTGCTTTATTACAGCTTAGAAGAGATGCTAAATATCTCTCAGACAAAATGGAAATTAAATCAGCTGTTCTATTTTGTCAGATCAGGTCTTTGCCTACGGTACACTGGGCATAGATTTCACTGCTGCCTCCTCACAGAAGTGAAAAATCACACAAACAAAACCCACTTTTGCAGAGGTTGCAAACACTAATTACATCAGGTTGCCCTATAACTGGCAAGTGATGTCTTTTTAAATTTTTTGTTTCCCTGGGATATTTCATCCATCATTCATTACATATTAACAGAGGTGACTACAGAACACCACATTTTGGCGACATCCAGATTCCAGTGAAGTAAACAGCAAAAATCCCACAGGTTTTATTAGAGCCACAAACTGTTCCTTTGTACTGAGTTCTTTTTATAGTCGGAGCCAGTTGCCAAAATGCTGGTCCTGATCCCACTTTCATAGCTGGATAATCAGGATTTACTATGACCTAAATCAGTGAAGTCAGAATGGTGCAAATGAGAGAACTGGGGCCATCTGCTGTGAATTTCCAGATACCAAAAAGGAACTGAAGAAGGGAGAGATTTTCTTACCAGACTTCTATTCCTAATGGGCAAAGGTTTAAAAAGAAAGTTCTATCGTGCCTGTCACCCATATTTAACTGTATCTTAAGTCAATAGGAAATAACGTCAGTAGGATACACACACTCACAAACACGTAAGAAAACAAAATTGAATTCAGGTTGGAATGCTTTTCGTTTTGGTACAGCATATTGTCATCAGATAAAGAAAAAATACATATTATTCTCTCTCTAGTTCTTCCAAAGGAAATAATACCAAAGGATTAAGAACATGCATTGGCTTTTTTCCTGAGAGTATTTTAAATGTTCTTTTCCAATGTAAGTGCAAAACCAAACATTAAGGCTGAAAATCAAGCACACTAGACATGCACATTCATAACTGCTGTGAAAAGACTGCTGCTACAGCCCGTGGCACAACTCCCACTGACTTCCATAGGGCCAAAATTCCACCCAGTTCCTAGGAGAACATTAAATTGGCCACATTATGCATCTCATTTAATGGACTACACTAGCAGGCATGATTTATTAAGTTTCACGTTCAAGAAAGAAATCAAGTGCATTGTGGAAGGTATTTAAGTTAGTGTATCTCTTACAGCATACCTCTAAATTAAGATAGAATTCAAAATCCTACTTTTGGTACTGCCTGACTTCTTGCTTTCCAAAGAAGTATTGTAGTAAGGGAATTTTGAACTTGATTTCCCACTTTTCCCACTGCAGAACAAGGTGTCACCTACCATATGAGTTTTATCAAAACCTTTAAAAAAAAAAGAAAAAAACTTCAAATCATACTGTATTATGGCACAAAATGTACAGAAGTATGAGTAAACGATTTAGTTCTTTTTTTTTTCAAACTAATTCCCTGCTTATTTTTAACCCAATTACAAGTCTGTGGGCTGCCAGTAAAATTTGGATCCAAATATTTCTGCTAACCAAGTGGAATTGTTTGGATAGTACAGTCAAAAATTCTAACATCTTAATCATGTCGCTTTCTGGCTTTTTTAATAACAAAAGTAATTGGGTACATTAAAACTGCAATTCTTGAAAGTCCAAGACAAACATCATAATAAAATACCAATTTCTTTAGGGGAAATTCTAGTATAATAAAGAAACCAAGAGGATTTTATTGAAATTATTTCCAAAACCTATAAAAGTTAACAGATTAATCTACTTTCCATAAGTTTTGCTGCATCTTGGGTAGTTTTATAGGAGGACTAGTATTACATATTCTGTTATGCAAACCACTGCACCTTTTAAAACATTATTAATATCTTGTCACTTCATTGTGGCCAGAACAGACAAACCTCAGTACCTCAGCAAGCCAGTGGCTGAGTGGCCAAGCCCTGCAGGTCAGGGGTCCCCTGTGACCCTGCAAGGGCAGTGCATGCACTGGCCCACACCAGCACCCTTTGTGCTACAAACAGCAGGAAAACACAGGTAGAGCACAGCAGAGCACCAGTGCTACACTTCAGGTGCATTCAGGGGCTCTCACAGGAGAAGATGCACAGCACAGGACTTGAGGCACAGGGCACCCTCTCTGCCCCAAAAATGGCAGACCCTGAGTATGTGGAAATCATGCACAAAACAGCCATAAATATTGATATTAACTTTCAAGAGCAAACAATTGTCACCCCCAACAAGTCCCAAACTAAATATTTTCAGGCAAATCCGTACTGAAAGTGAATAAAGTCTGACCACTGCAGGCAACTGTCAGAAACTCTAAATAATGAGATTTTGTTATAGGCATTTCTTAATGCAGAACAGCAGTAGCAATGAATATGCTAGGACAATGCAGGGGTTTTTATTCTCTTTCTGTGAAAGAAAATAAATGGAGAACTTCATATATTCATTGGCTCCAAAACCAAAGAAAAATAATCACAACCACCCAGCAAAACCCATTGCACAAGCAAGTTGTATAACTTCTTTTGAGTGCTTAATTAAATATTCTTCTAAATGATGTACTTTACTTTTGCCATAAACACAGGAAGGCATGCCAAATTTACCACATTCCTTAATAAATTATTCATTTTCTCCCTTATAAAAAACTCCATCTTCTTTCATTTTAGGATTCATTTTATCAAACTTCAGTTAGCAGCCATCTTGCTGTGCCTTTCTCAGCAAGACTGGAGAATCCTCAGCAAGAGCCTTGGTGAAGAACTGTGTGGCATCTTTGTTATGCCTTAAGCACCCTTCCTTCAAGCCCATCTCCCAACTTCCCTTTGATACGAACTGAACCTATCTGCAGCCCTTCTTTGCTCCCCAGCCCTTGTGGTCCTGCCTTTTACATCATATTCCTCTCTTGTACATGCTCTCTTATTTGTGCTGCAACCTTCATGAACCAGGAGCCTCCCAAACACACCACCAGTATCCTTTGTCCAGTAAAACTCTCATGGAAACTCAGCTGTCAACCACTGAAATACGATCTTCTGCTGTGTCTCCCCTGCCCTCCAAAATGGTATGAGAACAACAAAACATTAGCAGCAATTTCAGTACTGGGTATTGCATTGGTTTAAACCTCATTCTGTCTGCTCTTGGTGCCCTGGAACTGCCCTTGAAGTATCTTGAGAGATACAAACCATCACTTGTTGTATCCCCTCTTCCTTTCCTTTTCCCAACTGTGCTTCCCACCATCATGGTGCTGGTGAGGTTTGGCCATGAGGCTGGGCAGGTACTGCCCTTTGCTTGCCCATCTCCCTCCAACTCCCAATGGCTTCATCTGGCCACAAATATAGTGCCACACACTGTAGCTTCTTTTAAAATCTATATTGTTTCTTTCTTTTTTCACAGTGAAAAGAGAATATAGTTTATTAGTTGGATCCTGTGGGGTTTTCTCAATATTACTGGAAGACGCCAATATTTTGCTGACTAAAGGAAAATTATAAACAGCCAATTTCTAAATGAAACAGATGGATTATTAGAAATGAGCAGTCACTTCTCTGGCACACAAAAACAGTTTTAATTATTTTTGTATTATAATATTACTGGTTTTGTTTATGTTAGAAGTAAGAACAGTGACAGTTATCATAGTCCCACCATGTTAAGCAACAAATAAAAAAATAAATTGTGTGGTTTTGTTACAAAGAGCAAGTATCCTGTTACCTTCACTTCTATGTATGTATGCACTGGGTTTGTGGGGCAAGTTCCTGGTAATGGAACTCTCTGTGAAGTTGCTGTAAGACTTCCCCATGTCCAATAGAGCCGACGCCAGCTGGCTCTGAGATGGACCCAGCCCTGGCCAAGGCCAAGCCAGTCAGAGATGGGGACAGAACCTCTGGGATAACGGTTTTAAGAAGAAAATAAAGTTAGTCTACAGAAGTAATGGCAACCAGAGAAGAGAGGAGTGAGAACATGTGAGAGGAACAGCAGACACTGAGGTCAGAGCAGCAGGAGAAGCAGGAGGTGCTCCAGGTGCCGGAGCAGAGGTTCCCTGCAGCCCCTGGTGCAGCCCACGGTGAGGTACCTGTGCCCCTGCAGCCTGTGGAGGTGATAGTAACTGGGGAATGGTCTCTCCCTGCCCTTATCTCAACTTCTGAACCTTTCACTATATTTTCTCTCCCCCATCCACTTGAGGAGGGCAGTGATAGAGTGGCTTTCGTGGCCATCCAGTATCCAGCCAGGGTCAAATCACCACAGTGTAACAGAACTAAATAAAAAATATCAAGCTGGTACTGAATTTAGGATCAACTGGTTTTATTTATTGTCAAATGTCCCCAAACTTGATTCAGACCTGCTAGACAGAAAATTCACTGTGTGGACTTCTGAAGTGTCTGTTCATGCAATGGTGCCACTTCTTCATCTAGTTCAGGGTTAGATCTCTCACACACATTGTGGATAATCTAAGTTAGCTTTTTTTTCTTCTTAGAAAGTGGAAAAAAAAACCCAATCAAATATGAAACAGTCCTAACTTTGCAAGTGCAAAAGTGAATAAAGACACATTTCCTTGCAGTGCTGGACAAAAATCTGGAGGAATTTCTTGCACTCTTGTATCAAAACTCTCCAAGAAAAGCTTCATGCAAACTTCATACATATCTGCATGGACATAGGTTATCTTATTAGAAGACTGGAAGCATCACACTAGTCTGAGTCACATGCCCAATATTTCCTAAGAGTTGAAAACAAATTAAAAGAAGACAAGCTGACCTAATCTTCACGCACAGACTGTGGCTGCTCATGTGAACCGAACTTCTCAGCTAAATCCTGAAACCAGTGATATTTTCCTTTTCCAATCAGTGTGCTGTATGAAACAGGCAGCTTTGAGTATATTTGTTTGAACCTGAAGAATAGTACTCTCTGAGAACACCTATAAACCTAAAGAATATTAATATATTTCTATCTAGATGAAAGCTATAATAATTAATCCTTTGAAATCACTATTTGGATTTTCTTCATAGATACAAAGTATTTGAGCTTAAGAATTGTGTTCATCAGAAAAAGGGGGTCACTGCAAAACCTGTGTACACACCAGAAATCTAGCATTTTTTATGGCCAAGGATTTGCATGTTTGCTGATTATCTAGTTTGTGCAGCTTCCAGAAACTTTAATCAAGAACTAACCATGGCAAAGTTATTAGTCACAAATACACACCCATAATAGTTAGCTTCTCAACCTTCCCAAGTTAGCCTACACTATACTCTGCTAGAACAAAGTTGCTGATACTATCATGAAATATTAGTATATATAAGCTAAGTCTGAGGATTTCAAAAGATTTTCAAAGAATGTAACCTCCTGACTTTGTACAACTGGGTCTCTGTGCCTTGATTCTATGAATAATGAATTTGCAGTAATTTCATTTAGAAAGAAGCAGAGGAAAAGGTCACTTCAAACATAGGAAATTAGGCAATGTGATTCTATCAGAAATCATATTGAAAGGATTCGTTTCTTAAAAGAAAAAAAAATTGAAGAACAGCTAAACATATTAATCTTGTTCCACAGATGTTTGATAGAAAAGGATGCATGAAAGAAGCCCCCAGCCCCTACAGAAACAGTGCTACATCCAGGCTGTGACTCCACTGGACAACGAAAACACACATTCATAGGCTGCACTCTTCTTCAGTTGTTGCCTCCCTTCAGTAGGATATTACATGTTGGAAACACTGCAGCTGGTCAGTCCCACACTGAGGGAAACAGCACCAGCTCTCACTGCTGCAGGATTTGGTCCAGAATAGCTGAAGAATGGCTGCTTCTTGTCACCTTTCCCAAGCATTAGCTAACTGACACTGATGTGTGTCAGTGATGTGCACATCCTTTAGTAGCCGGCCTCTCCTGTGATAAAACATACTATTTTCTATCTTGTAGCTTCTCTCCACCCTAAAAGGTTGTCATTCGAGCATTGGTCATACTGGGTAACATTTATCTGCAGTAACAGTGACTGATATTTTTAAGTCTTAAATTATTAGCAGTGTGGCAAGCATCTAATTGCTGTACTTGGTCTAAAACCAGAAATAATATCCAATCTGAGCTGAATTAAAAGCCAGACAGTGACAAAACCAAGAGGATTTGTGTGTGTGACAGTGCACTTGATTTATTGCTTCAGATTGCAAGCAGTGAAAGGTAGTGTCAGTACTCATTTTCAGGTGACAAAAAGATATAAAGAGGTTATTATAAGGACTCCAACAAGTTTCTGCAGGTCTGATCTGGGAGAAGATAATAATGCCAGGTACTACACAGGGATGGAGCAGAAACACAAGAGAATGAGAATAACTGCACTTGCAGGAGGTTCCCAGAAAGCACCTGAGGGCTTCAGCCCCTGAGAACTGCACACATCCAAAATACAGATTTTCAAAGCTTTTATCTAGTCCTGAGGCATTTCAGCTGCAAACAAATAGTGAAGTCCCCAAGGCATGCTATATTTTCCTTCTAGGTGAAAAGCTATGCTCAGAAATGAAGAGCTCAGCGCTGAGCTCACGCCTAATTCCCAGCAGGACTGGCACAGTCAGGTCCCTTGTCTGTGGCCGTGGTTCAGCCCCACAAGGCCACACATCCTGGCAATATGTATCCCAAACACATCCTGGCCCTATGTATCCCAAACACAGCAGACAGCACACCCTTTGGACACACAGGGGCTGTCAAGAGAAGTGCACTCAAATCCCTGACACTTACACAGCCCATTTCTCAGGGCAGGACTATCCAGCCCCTGGATACCCAGAGGGGAGTCACTGGCAATAAAAATAAAACCTTAGCAGAGTCACATATTTCACACATTTCTTTTATGCTTTCAGTGGCCCACTGAACAAACACAGTCAGTCAATCAGGGTGGGCTTCACCTTCTCTGATTTCAGCTGCCTGGAAGTTAAATGCCTGTCCAAGGAGATGCTGCTAACACAAGGAGAGACACTTGCAAGGAACAATTTATCCCATGCTTCTCAGACACACACCTTAGGTCAGTCAGTTCACTGTCTGGAGGAGTCTCTCCTAGGGATTTGGGATATGTCTGTTCAGCAGCACAGTGCTCTCCATGGTGTCATGTAGTCCAGGTCACTTTGTCATCAGCCCAGAGAAATCCTGGGGCTCTCCCTTGCTGAACACAGGCTGAGGTTTTCCTGCAGAAACAGCCAGGACATCTGAGGATGAGCAACATGCAGTGTATTAATATAAACACAGCCTGCATTCATAGCTTAGGTGAGGACCCTTTTAGCCAGACAATTAGGAGGCATAAATCCAGAATTTAATGATACATACCTTAATGATACTTTTAATGGCCCTTATGAAACACATAACACCAGAACGAAACATGAACATGTTCTTTCTCACTGTCTTTCAGACTGGATACCAATGTCAAATACATTTTAATGCTGATTACATTTTTTCTTTAATTTAATATATTACAGTAGATTTTGTACAAATATGGGGCTGGATTTGAAATAACTGTGCTAAAAATAAATATTCATTGAAATTTCACTTAAATGAGAGGAATAAATTTTTAAAAATCTGGTCATATTTGATCAAACTTTTCTCTTTTTTCTTGAACTAAAATTGGCCAGGTCAGCTATTAAAATAAGCTTCTTTCCCATTCTATTTTACTCTCTTCAAAAGACAAGGTCTTAACTGGGGTTACTTTTCAGAACAATGAGATGAAATTATGCACAAGTTAGAAGTAAGCACAAGCTGCCTTCAGCTACATACCATGGTATAACATGGTAGCATTTAACATTGTGGTGTTGAGATCCCTTTCAGCAGCACTTTGACATGATTAAGTTTTCAACCCTGGGCTACCCTGATGTTTTGGGGAACCTGCACAAAAGGAATAGTATTTTGCATATTATATTTTTACTGAGCATACAGGTGGACTAGATGAAGACTAGGTTATTAACCAAGTGCACTTATTCTCTGGTTGTCACAGGTGTCTTTTGAATAGTCTCAATTTTCTGCAGGATTTATGAGCTTAGGCATGGAGCTACCTGCATAACACAGAGTAGATGAGAGAGGAGACATGCACCATCAAAAAGCATTATTTTCACTTAGAAATTCTTGCTAAAAATGCTACTGGAATAGCTTTATTGTTGCAAAACAGTTATTTAAATAACTTGCTTTGCTTTATAAGCATGCAAGGTAAAACTAATGGATGTCTGACATAAAAGAAGCATTGAAATTTAGGCTGAAAAAGAGTCTATTGCAAGGAAATCAAAAAAACTTCTCCTAGAACTGTCTTCTGTGATCCAAATTTACCTTAGTAAAACAAGTTAAGGCTTTTGTGGCCTCTTAGAGAGCTGAAGTATTTGTGGAACTCTGTAATCCAGCCAATTTCATAGGTACAGTGAATTCTTGATCTCAGATAACCTCCATGTCAGTCTCAATAAAAACACTTTCCTAGGAGACTTTTACCTAACAGAACCTATAGGAATTTCATACCAGGTTAGTCGAGAGAATGAGTTTTTCAGTTACTACAATGTTTGCCTTTTGAGGAAAATTGAGCAGCACTGGGAGACTCTCTCCCTTATTTCTGCCCTTTTCCGGATTACTTGGGTGGGCTGGTGACACCTTTGGGCTGTGTGGTGTCCTCCAGAGATGCCTAGCTATTAATGAATAGAAGTGCCACTTGCTTTGGGAAAAAAAAATAAAAGAAAGGAAAAGAATCATTTTGACAAATTACCTAGGAAATTCAGTCAGAAGTGGTAGTTGTAGCTAGGTGGAAATCCTGGATAAATGCAAATTTCTCCTGCATGGATCGACTCTGCAGTGTCTGCACAGAGAGCTCAACACTTTTTGGCTTTGTTGCTTATACCCACTGCCTTTGCTGGACATTCTGCACACATACCTGGATCACAGCATTGCTGTGCTCAACACATAGGTTTAAAACCTCTCTTATTAGCAATAATCACTGTGTGCATGCTACATGTCACACACACACACAGCCTTGCCCAGGAGAAATAGAGAAGCCCAGCTGCTATGGAAGTGAGCCCCTTAGAAAATACTGACTTTGAAACAATCCCATACGAATACAATTGGTTCTAGGGCTTAAGAAAATAAACAAAATAGGTTTATCTGCTGCCATTGCTGTTTTAAGATAACATTTTCTCTTCTGGGGATGCCAGGAAACCAGGAAACCAGGAAACAGTGCTGTAGGCCAGCACCTGGACTGGCCCCAATATCAGTTCAGCTCTTGGAACCTTTGTCTGGCAGATGCTGTATGAAAAAATATAGTTTTGTACCATCTACCTCCAGCACCTGCTGCTGTGGGTTCAGTGGAGTGGTTCTGATTTACAGTGTCTGGCCAGTGAACAGCACCCTGAGCCGGTCAAGCCTCTGCAGCCAGGCGAGAAGCAGGACAGACAGGAACCTGGTGAGGCAGATCATTCCCAACAATAGTGTCTAATGCAGAATGAAGTGGCAGAAACAGTACATTATGGACATTATCATCATTATCTCTTGCTACCTCTAATAGCTTCTTATATCATTTTGCTCATTTTTATAACTTGCTGGCTCAGAACCGACATTCTTTGTAATTCACTGGAAGAAATGCTTGATTTCAGCTCCTCTTGTTCTAACCATACACAGAATGGATGAAATAGGGATGTGACTGCTGGACTAGATCAACCCTTCTTGCATAATTCTAACTAAGAAATTTCTAAAGTGTGGTATTGTTTACACAAAAAGGGATAAAGGAATATTCCTTTTACATTTCTTTTGGCTAGCTTTTTTTTTTTTCATTTCTTTCTGTTGATTAAAAAAACAACAGAAAGGAGAAAACTAGGCAAAGCACGGTCCTCATGAAGCTGCAAGGAGGGATTCAGCAGGAAAAAAATCTCAGAAGACTATGTAGAACGGTTACACAAATTCCTGAACTACTTTCTGTAGGATTTTCCCAGAAGGTAACTGGTAGTCTGCCTCTTTCAAAGTGCCTCAGGACATGAAACAGAATGATACCTCATTATAGAAATGTCCGAAATGGTTCCAGCACTTTTATCATCTGAATATGAAAGCTCTTCTATGAGACGGCTGACAACAGGTCAGCCATCTGTGTTATGATAGAAACTCCTCTGGAAAGACAAAATAATTTAAAACCACCACTATCCCATGGTGGTGTCAAGAGCCTTCATGGTGGCAGCTCTGGAGAGCAGGTAATATGTGCTACTTTCTCCCTCCTTCTTCAGCAGTTTATTGTTTTTCCCGTGTATCTGCTGACACAAGGAGTGCCCTGGGTTTCTGCATGATCTGCAGGGGTGCACACCCCAAGGAGGAGGCTCAGGGAAAGCAGGGAGATCCCAACTTGGGGATGGAGGGAATGGGGGGGGAAAGGGGTATTGTAGAGCATGGTCAGGGAAAGCAGAAGCACTGAGGTTGCAGAGTGGGAGCCAGGCTGGAAGAAAGATAAGAGCGGAGAGGTAGGGGTGTGCAGCCTTGAGGGAGGAAAGCCAAGTCTGGAAAGCCTGAGCAAACATGGGAGCTCAGTGGGAAAACAGGATTCTGCATGAAGTATCAGAGAGGTAGGAGGTTTGAGATGAAAGAAAAGGAATCTGCTATGCATACAGGAGAAAGCAGGGATACTGCCACCAGCAACACTGCCATGCAAAATAAAACAAAATTTACCTAGTGAGTGCCATTAATGAGAGAGGCAGTTTCAGGTGTCACATCCACTGATGTCTCACACTGTTCAGTCTTTATTAACCTGCCCACACTTATTTCTTTTTATACCCCAGTCATACTGGTATTTCTGAGTGTTCTGTTGGGCCTGTCCTTATTATACTCAATAAGTATTATTCAAAAGGATTGTTTGCTCTGTTGTGGGAAAAGAAACAACTCACCGAGGAATGCAGCTGAGTTTTCTGCCTCATTTGCTCTGTATTCTTTTCTAGACTGCATCACTCTCTTATTTTCTTTTTTTAAGTACAGCCAATTCCTTACAGTCTCTCTTCCTTAGCAATTTTTCTTATGCTGTTTATTACTGACTGTTCTTTGCTACGTCCCTCTAGTCTTGCTTTACAGCTGGGCTGGGCCAGTGTTGTTCCAACTGTTCTAGTGAGGTCCTGGGTGTCATGACAGACAGCAGCCACACACCCCCTGAAATACCATATACACATACATGTGTATGTGCTCAGCGTTCAGTTTTGGTAGGAGTTTATACATCATCTGTACATTTAATTGTGCCTCTTAGACAAGTACAAAGACTTGCAATTGAGGAAGATAGTAGGTTTGGTATTATCCTCATCTGCTGTGGGTGCTTGGTCTAATCTTAGACAGGCTGCCAAGAAACTCTATTGCCAACACAGTCAACATAACCTTTATCTGTAGGAAGTTCTGTTTTGCTGGAGACATAGAAACCTTGTGCGTGGTCCTTATCACAAAGCTTTTGTTAGCACAGTGTGCAAACTGAACCCCAGCATCAGAGGTCAGAAGCATGAGGTCCAAAGCCTTGAATTTTATTTGGACTTCTTGCAGATTGGTTTGGGGAAGAGAAAAGATATTATATTGTGTGAGTTCATGTTGTTTTCTGCAATGTGCTGGAATGGTCAGAGTGCCAACCCTCTCCATGCTTCCTATATCAGAGATAACATCCTGCTACACAGTGCTTCTTTTATTCTGGGGTTCCTGTATGCAATGAAACAAACAGCAGCAAGGAAGCACAATGTATCTGCCAAATACTGTTTTCTTCTTCAAGTTCTGGAAAAGTTATATTTGATGAATAAATATAGATGTGATTATTACTTTAAGACCTTTTATTTCATTTGAGAGCTGTAAGCTTATGTAAGAATGTATTTAAGATCTGTAGTTGACTCTTTCTGCGTGTTTTGTGAAAAGAGGCAGTCAAAACCTCATCTTTTCCCTTTCAGTTCTCCCTACTAATTGGCTATTGAAAATTTGGTTTTATGTCTTGTTATTGACAATACATTAGGGCCACACACCATTGGTAGTTTGCTCATGAATACCACAAAACCAGTAGAAGCACATTTTTAAACTGGTGGGTTCTCATACCACTGGATTTTTCTTCTAACACTGGAACAAACTTCTGATGAAAGGGAGGCACTTGTGCAAGACAGGTACAGGTGCAGACAAGAGCTTGCACCTGTACAAAGCAATGGACCTGTGTCCTTAGATTTCTTCCAGATGCCAGTAAATGCACCAGTCCATGTGTATTTTTCTTGGAGTTACTGATATACTATTTTTCACAAATGGAAATATCTATGAATCCTGTCTGTAAATCAATCAGCTATAATTTTCAGCCTCAATAGCAGTACAATGGGACAGATAAAATACCTTGCCAATCCAATTTCTTGATCACAGCTGACTGTCTTGGACAATGCTGTGAGGACTAGGAAAACAAATCATTCCTATTTTATAGTAATGCCGTGGTTCTTTAATGACAGTGAAGATTGTTGCTGAGAATCCTGTTTATAACACTGACGTCATACAGCTCAGTCTTAGGATACATTTTTCAAGTCATGATTATCTAATCATGCATTCATTCAACATGAACTTTGTCTTCACACAGAAAGATATATTATACAGTTTTAAATAAAACTTGGAACTGCAACCATGTATTTTACTTCTGCTTGCAATGCCAGAATACACAGTCATGCTAGCTTTTCAGAGGAAGCACAAATTAAAAATGCATATTATGAAATGCATTTCATGTGAGCAAATGTCAAAATGGCACACAGTTTCACCACTTGACTAAGCTAAAGAATTAATTTAATATATTAAAATGAAACTACATAAATTACAACAGAGAAAATATTGGCAGAGTAGCAAATTCAGATTATTATTACCTGCTGTCCTACAGGCATTGTCTAAAAATGAAGGATTCTATATTCTTGTTTTTCTACTTCAAATCTCACAGTTAGAAACCACTTTTAGTTTAAGAAAGATATACTGGGGGGGCAGATACAGTTCACAGAAGCCTATGGGTGAGCTGTGATGCAGAGTTGTTAAATCTTAGCAGCAACACTGCGCATTACAACCTCTGCATCACACAGCCCAGTGCCGAGACTGCGGGGATGCTGCAGGGTGAGAGCACACCAAAGGTACAGCCCTGTTTAAAAACCCTTCACTGTACTTCACTAATACAAATTACAGTGAGACAGAAAGGAAAAGATAACATAGATTACCCTGTGCCACATTAACAAAATTTCCTACGGCCGTGGTTTTTTTAAAGGGTAAGCAGAATCTGAAATCTGTCGTGCTTTTAAAAGATGAGAAAGGGCTAAGGCATCTGCAGATATACAGCAGGTAGCTAATTTCAGTCCTTTTCCCTACATATATTTGGGAGAAAGTAACATAATTTTTAATAGCAGAATCCCCATTTTGGAAGCTTTTCCCACCACAACAAAGTGTGTAATAACTCTGTCTCATGGACACTAAATGCACATGGCACATGTGAAGAAGCTAGAGAAAACACTTCAAGTAGGAAAGCACACCGAGTTTAGCAGCTGTTTTCCTGATGTTGGATACCATTCAATCCATTAAATAAGGGCATAAATAGTTAAATGATAGCACCTTCTGAAGGTGCTCAGCTTGCTCCAGGGTGACCCAGAACAAGCTATCTGGCCAATGGCCATTTATGCCTTCCTCTGATCTGCTTACTGAAATGTTTTTCCCCCACTGATAAAGGCAGTTAAGCATGATTTTCCTTGCACCTGCTTTGGGGACTTGCACAGCTCTGTAACCAGTTCAGCTACACAGGGGAAAGGCTATAAGAAACTTGGGTTTCATAGTTTAAATTTTTAAGCATCACTGGGGTCAGGTAAGATCAGATCTCATCCTAAGAGAGAATGAGAGTGAACAATGGTAAGACTGAACAAGATATGAGGATTTGTGAAGAACAGATTTCGTCCTTACAAACAGGAAATGATAGAGACACAAACTGCTTTCTGCTGGAAAAAAAAATGCACTGCATATGCAAAGCTGGAAGATGCCTAGGGGAAAAGACAAAGTTGATATCAGTGTGAGTGGCATCGTGGGGAAAACCCCAGCTGACAGAAGGAGGCTGCATAGAGGGAAGAGTGCTGGGAACTACTAGCCAACTGACTGGCACATATGTGCTTTCTGGTGATTAAAATAAGCCATTTAAAAACAGACCTGCCTGAAAAGCAAAAAAGTAAATTACATTATACTGGATAGAACAGCTACCAGATGGTCCAGTTACCAGCAGCTACTAGATTTTGTTTTTGTTTTTTCAAATACACACATGCACTCACACGAGCAAAAACTCATGGGCCAAACTGGACTGTAAAAGCCATCTGGCACTGCCTGTGTAAGTTTACTACACTGTGAAACCTCATTCTCTCTGACATTATTTGTGGTTAGAAGACTAATTCCAGCTCCAGCCAGGCAACTAGACTGCAATCTGGAGCACAAGAATCAGAGGGCAACAGAAACAAAGAGGCAGCCATAGGGTGGATTTTCAGCTGTGAAGAAGCAACTTCCAAAAGGAAAATGAACTTCATTCTCTCTGTTCCTAAGATGAGTAATGGATGGTAACAAGAAAATGTCCTCCATTCTTTGCTATAAATCAAATACTGTAAAAAACAAATATACCCCTTTACACATGGCAGAGCTCCACAATCCTTTTCTAAATAGGATTTGTATTTTCTACAGTCACCTACTGCTTTCTTCTGTCTTCTCCAACTCCTGTCCATTAGGACATCATAGTTTTAGATGAGTTTCTATTCTCTATTCACTCATCTATACTTGCAGTTCAATTCCATTTCCCTGCTCTGGCATATTAAGGGGTCTGTGATCAAATTCAGGTATATCCTAAAAATAAAGAAGTATTTGCCACCATGCACATGATATGTCATTACAAAGCATTTATAAAATATGCTTATAGCACTCATCATATTAGCATCTCCTATGCACCTTTTTCATAACTTTTAAGGAAGGTCTTTAATAATTAATATTCCTAAAGATTTTCATTCTGGTAGTAACTAGGAATTATTTTATAAAACAATCAAGGCAATAAGAAAAAGTTGAACACATATCTATCATTGCACTAGAGACAATATCCTTGCCCCGAGATCTAATCTGGCAAATAATTCAATACAGTCAGAATTCAGCTTAGTTTCATTAAATACTGTCCTTGGTTAAAATTGTTCCTTGTTGCAAAGAAGGAAAAAGAAACAAAATGCAAACAACAAATTTCAGATCTACAAACATGCACCAACAATCAGTATAGAGCTAGTTTTCTACCATATTAAAGGCTACATCTGCATCATATGTGTTATGGGTACCTGTTCCCTCCCAGCTGAGGAGGTAATACCAGTGCTTCAATCTGGTGCTTGACCAATGTCTAGAGCCCAGACTGAGGCTCAACACACAGTACAAACACAGCCCAAAGTAAACGTTTGGCCCATGTTTACCTCCCAGTCCCCAAAATTCACTCACAAAGCTGGGAATTCTGTGAACATGAACTATCTCTGACCTTCAGAGCATCCTGACAAAGCTTAAAGCACTGCACCCAATGGACAAGCTGCTACCATTGCCATGTGGCTCACCTGTGAGGGCAGAGAGGCTCAGGTCTGTTGAATTCCTCTGTATAGACTTGCCCTTGCGGCACTTCACAAAGAAAATTTCAATAACCCAAACTGTGGCTGAGCACATTTACACAGGCACTGGATGTAGATCAGTTTGTTTCCAATGTTCTGAGATAGCAGTTCAGAACTCTGAATTAGGAGGTTATAAAATTTATGAGTCCTCAATATAACAAGAAAAATGCTTGTGAAGGAGATAGTGGAAACCTCAAGCTCCCGCCTGTAAGGCTACTAATTCTTTGCAACCAATTTAACCCAAAATGTTCCTAGGAGAGTAGCAAGTCAGATAAAATGTTATAAAAGGCCAATTATCACCATATAACTCATTCTGAAATTAATTCAAGTTACACATAATGCTCTGGTCACAAGAGATGACACCTGCAATGCTTCTTAGCCATTTTCTCCTCAGAAACACTCTAGAAAAGTAAAGCAAATAACTAATGTGAAAGCTAGGATAGCTCACTAGGACTTCCATAATCCCTTTTCCTCTCTTTCCCATCTTAAAAGCATTGTTTTCATGCTTGAAAACATCTGCTGAGGAGGCTGATCCACAGAGCTTCAACCCCATTCTCTCCAGGGGTCAGGGTGGGCTCAGTCCCACATCTGATTATTGTCTACATTTTAGAACTGAGATATCAGCTGTATATAATAGACTAACTTTAAAAAGCAGAAATATCAATATTTTGATTACATCAGATTGATTATAATCGGGCTGTAGGTATTTCATTTCACAGCAGTGGAAACACTAAGCTTTCATTATGATAATTCTGTGGAATTTAGAGAGAAAGATCCATTCCCCAAGGACCTGTGAATCTCTTCACCAAATGTTAGAGCAGGCCTCTGAACTCTAAAACCTGAAACCCACTGAGCCTTCACATGTACTTATGATGCCTCTAATGAAATTTCACCGATGGAGGACAGCTCTTCAAAACTTCTTGTTGTAGGACCAGAAGGTGACTAAGGTATTTCTTTGCTTGAACTCCTGAGAAGCTGTATACAAAAATGTTCATGAGTCAGACCAGAATTTCTCAGCCCTCTCCCAGTCCCACCACAAACAAAAAATGGGCTGGAGGTCTCACTTCTTCAACTTGTAATAGCCCCTCTCATTTAAAAAATACAGCTTGCAGCAGATTTGGTATATTTTAATGATTTCTGGTTCATTTGTGCTCATTTTCTGGTCACACAAACTAAGAGACATTCCTTTGGATTTTTAGGTCCTATTCCTATTTCCTATTTAAAAGCAAGTGCTCCCACTAAAAGAAAATACAGACATCCACAGTTAACCTATCCTTCTGCAGGCACCTGCCTTGTCTTTTCTGCTTGCAGCTACATGCATTTTCTGGATGGAAAAGAAAGAGTTAAAAGAAAAGCAGCCTAATCTCCACTCACACATTTGTCAACTTCCCCAAAATAGCTGCAGAATTTAAGCATAGTATGCCATTTTCCTCCCTGACAGGTTAATCCGTTTATTATTCATCCATTTAATGAAAATACCATGTTTCCATGCTAAGAACAAAACAAAACCTCCAACAACACTGGTTCTCTTTAAATAATATTAATAATCTTGCACAATTTGATTTGTCTTTGAATTCAGCTTCATTTTTAACTCCAAGTTAGAAGCAGGAAACCTATTTCTTCAGATTTCATATTGCTGCCTCTAGCCACATTTATGGAATGTTTTCTGCAAAATTATCAGCATTTCATTACCTGATTCTGCAACAGCCATGTATCTACTGTGAAAAGGTCACCCAAAAGTTAATGAACCTCATGCTTAGCCAAGCTGCTCTTCTCCAGTGGGACAGAAATTCCCATGAAACTCTGCAAGGCTCATCTTGCAAAGTTTCCTGAATATGCCCTAAAAAAAGAATAGTTAGTAAGTCATGGAGCAAATCTGTCTCCTTTTCACAGGCAACTGGCTCCATTAAGCTTTCTGCAAAAACATGGGGCTTGAGTTTTCAATGGCATTACTTCTAAAGGGAAGCCACAGCAGTGTTTTGAATCAGTCACAGAACTATTATGACCATGTAGCTGTACAGAACAATCATACCCCTTCCTTTTCTGGCTTTAATTCTTCTACAGGATTCCCTGTCTTACCTGGAAGCACCACCTTTAATATAAAAATGTGGGTTTTTCACAGATTACTCATACTAGAAAACTGGATTCATGATCCATTCAGGTAGTATGTCTAGATCTTTCCCTCAGGTACTTCCTCATGGTAACAGCCTCAGGTACAGTAGAATTGAATAATATTTCATTTTGAACTAATGAATGTCATCTCCTTTTACTCCAGTCCTCATTCCCATCCTGTATCCCAGCCTTTTTCTGTATGAACAGTGTTGCCCAGCTCCAGCCAACCAGCATGGTTCCCTATGTTTCAAAGAAAGCATTAATGAAGGGAAGAAATAGGGACAGCCCCATGAACAATATTTGATTATCTCTCTGGTACTTCTTTCTCCAGCACTGATGACTTTTGCCATGGTCTCTTCCTTCCAGTTCCTTCAGGTAGCCTCTGCTGCAGCAGCTTTCACTTCAAGACTGTACCAAAAGTTTGCTTTTATCAAGGGGTGCCATGAGAGAAGTCCAGCACAATCTATTCTTTGTAAGCCTGTTTTATTATACCTCACTTGTCTTCCTTAGTTGCCAATACCAGAGAAAAACCTGTGGCCATATTATTGCATATTTAGTTGGAGCTCACAACACCCTGAAACATCTTTGTGGAGCCTGACACTGTCTCAAAAGTGAAACACTGCCGTGACTTAGATTTTTAATCTGATCTACTGCTTAGACAGAATATGTGTCTGAACAAATTGCTGGGAAAAAAAGACGATGACAGGATGATGATGATGATGAGGATAAGGAGGATGATTATTAAATATTTTAAGACAATTTCTTGTACTGAGGATGACATTTAAAAGGAAAATACAAAATTAAGAAGAAAAAAATAAAAGTCAAAGTCATTTGTTTTGGGATAGTTATGCTTTGCATTAAAGGCAAATTGCTCCAATAAGAAAAGGGATGTTTTGTCTTTTACTCTCAGAGGAAATTATGACAGCACTAAATGTCTGTAAGCAACTACAAATAGAACAAGACTTGAGTTTAAGGATTGTTACCTCAACTGAATGCAAATTCTGCTAGACTCTGTGGAGTCTGGATTTCATTCACTGATGACCAGAGTTCCTGGTTCAAGTGAACTGTGATTTCCACCTGCATTGGCCACTCAGTTCAAACAATGTCATTTGCAAAAGGGACTATGTTGGCCAATGCTTTCAGCTCACAACTGGGAGCTGGTGGCTCCCAGCTAGATGAGGTTATGGAATTGAACAAAAGGTATGTTCTGATAAAAAGTCACATTAGCAAGGGAAAAATGTAATAGGACTAGATAAGTAGATAGATAGATAATTATTTTTTTAAGCGGGGAGGGTGGGGAAAGCTGAGTAAATTTGTAGAAGCTCTAAAAGCTTCTGGCAACCACTTGAAAAAGACTAGGCAAATCCAGAATATCTATAGGTCAAAAAATCCATGGTGTTTCTCCTTGGCCTACAGATGGGAACCTTGTCTATCACATGTTCTGTCAGTGCACCTCTCAGTTATTGGTTATTCTTGGATCTGAATAAAAGAAAAAAAATCCTTCCTCTATCTTGCCTTTGAAATGTGCAGATTTCAGCCTAGTATAAAACAAGACATGAATTTGGAGTGGAAAAATGGTTCCTTCTCCAGCTGCATTACCAAATCTCAATCTCAGCCCTCACGGAGGTCTCCCTGGGGCTTCAGCCAGGGTCACCTATTTCATGGTTTTCCCACCAGTACTACAGGATAACACAGAACGACAGAAGGTTAAGTGATGTCTGAAGCAAACTTGGAAATGACCAGCCCTTGCAGATATCTTAGGCCAGGACTCATACAGGCACAGCAGGGCTTGGCCAGGTTCAAAGCTGGAGGCATTGCAGAGGTCTGTGTGCCTGACCACAACAGCTCAGGCTGGAAGGGACCTGCAGCAGGCAACAGACCAACCTCCTTATCAAAGCTGGGAGATCAGACCAGGACCAGGTCGGTCAGGGATTCAACTTCCTGGGTCTTGAAAATCTCCAAGGAGAGAGACTGCAAAACCTCTCTAGCCAGAATGTGTATTTAAAATATCTGTTGTTCAAGTGCTGCCTCAGAACAGCAGTTATGCCAGGGCTGAATATCCCATTGGTTTTAAGTCAGCAACCCTTCCTACTTATCTGTCTTGACAGGAGTTGTCACCAAGGCATCCAAGCACCTGAAACAACTACCTAAGGAACAATACTGAAATTGCCAGGCAGCTCCCAGCACAGCTATGAGAACTCAAGGACATCACAATACCCAGTGCATTTGCAGGCTGCCAAGGGCTAACAGGATGCTCTTATTTCTCTCTAAACATGGGTGACCCTGCTCCTGCATGAAACCTCCAGCTGCCAGCCTGTGGTGAAAGTCAGCAGCGCTTCCCAGGCTGCCAGCAGATGCTCATTGCTCATCACAAGCAGCACAACTGTAGGTGGAGCAATGAGGCAGGTCATAAACAAAGCAGGTGAGGTTCTTACAAAAAGCAACTCTGAGAAGTTACACTAGAAAATGTAATGAACTGCACTTTTTCCTGATCTGCTGCTGTAACTACAAACTGCATAAAGCTCTCCCCAAACACCTTTAACTGAACAAAAATAATGTTTCATACTCTGCTTTTGACCACCAGACCGAATGAATCTGTGCAGGTTCATTTGTTCAGGTGGACTGCATGCCCTCAGCATAATTATTTAACTTAACTGTAACATAATTTCCTAATAATCCTCATCAAATTTCCTCAAGATGCCAGAATACAGACTGTATTTAAATAGTAAATTCTAGATATTAATAGTCCAGAGAAAATGGCAGTTAAACAATGAAAAACCTATTTTTTCTTGACACTGCCAATAGAAAAGCAATCATGGTATTTTAGCTTGCTTATGTATCTCAGACAGAAACGCTAAGATCAAAATACCCGTAGTGAAAAGACTTATACATATGTCTGTCCCAATTTCAAAGAGGAATTCAAATATTCCACAAAGCTAAGGCAAAAAAAAAGTCAGTATTCATTTATTTTCATATGAAACTATGACTGCTGTAACATTTTGGTATGCAAAAGAGGTCTCAGAATGGGGCAAGGAGGGGGAATGTCAGTACTGAAAGAACCTTAGAGCTGCTTTGCCACACTGCACTTCCACAGCAGAGAACTCAAGGACTTGCTGACCTTGGGTACAGTTACTGGCCAATTGTTCCTCAAGGAAAGGACATTACATTGCTTGGACCTAATAAGTGAGGCAAACATTTAACAACCGGCATGGAAAATACCTGCTTCTTTTTTTCTCATTCCATTACCTGTTTACAAGATTAATTTAAAATATTAATAAGTAACATTAAGTCTGGATGTTGGAATGTGAAGTTTATGAGGTCTGAGTACTGGTATATTAATTAATGTCTGTGGTTCACAGTAAAAGATATGATACACACAACTCGATTTATATGGCTGAGTTTTGAATTGTGGGAGTTTCTGTAACATTGTGTCTGTAATTGAGAGCTGGGAATGGGAAAGGAACAACTATGACTTATAAAGCAACAGGCTTTCTAAGTTCTGCTTTTAGAAATACTTTGATGACTAAGTAAGCGTTCGAATATTAAGAAAGATTTAGAATGAGATCTGGCCCCGCTGCCAGCCAGAACACGCAACACAGAGCAGAGGCAGCTCTTTGAACACAGAGCTGCTGCCGTGGGGGCACCTTCCCCAAAGTTCGCACAGAAAGTAGAGATTGCCACCTCCTGGCCGAGCCCAGGGCAGCGCCGGGGACTCGCAGAGACCTCCAGAAATTATGGATGGGGACCTTATAAATGCCTGAGCCACAGAGGCAAGCTTCAAACCAGAGCTCTTAAATAGCAAAGCTAGTCACTGATGGATAATCCGGAGGGAATCAAGCTACACCAGAGCAGCGCCTCATACTTCAACAGGGAGACCAAGCAGCATTCTGTTATGCTAATTCCTTTCCATAGTGTCAAGAGAGAACAAATACTCAAGGAAATACTTGCTTTGTTTTCTTTCCGAAACAAAACAGTGTATTCCAACAAGACATACATTGTACACACTACTAGAAACATGTAAAAATATAAACCCTAAAATATTAATTTTGGTATTCTCTTTTCTTTTTTATTTTCCCTTCCCTCCCCGGTCTTTGGATTTTTTTCATTCAGGGTTGAATTGAAAGCAAAATGCCATATTTTTCCAACATGAAAACCCAGCCTGATGTGCTCAGGGGCAACTGCAAGAGGGCACTGGACACTGGACCTGGCCTCACTTGGCTCTGAAAACACAGTCAAACCACACAAAGAAAGTTAAAGCATGTCTGGAGAGAGATTACTTTTGTATTGCCCCAAAAAACCTTGTGTGGACTAGCACCAAGCCATCAGCACCCAACCTCTGCATTAAACCACAGCACAGGAACCGTGCTGAACTCCCAGCTGTCCTAAGGAGTCCCTTCCTTTCTCCCACAGCTCAGGAGCAGCTGGAGAGCAGCCTTGCAGGAAGGGTCCGGGGATGCTGGCCAACAGCATCTCACTGTGAGCCAGCAGTGGCCCTGGCAGCCCCAGGGGCAAGCCCCACCCTGGGGTGCATCAAACACAGCCCAGGCAGGGCCAGAACAGGTCCCTCACTGTCCTGCTGTGCTCAGCACTGGGGTGGCCTCACCCGGAGCGCTGCCGCTGTGCTGGGCCCCACGAGTCAAGAAGGATGCTCAGGGCTCTGAATGCATCCAGGGGAGGGTAACACAGCTGGTGAAAGGGCTGGAAGGAATGGCTGTGAGGAGTGGCTGAGGACTCAGGGCTTGTCTAGTTTGGAGAAAAGGAAGCTGAGTGGTGATCTCATTGCTTTCTGCAGCTTCCTGAGGAGGAGAGATGGAGAGGGAGATGCTGATCCCTTTTCCCTGGTATCCAGTGACAGGACATGTGGGAATGGCTCAAAGCTGGGCCAGAGGAGGTTCAGACTGGACATTAGGCAGCATTTCTTTACCAAGAGGGTAACTGAACACTAGAACAGGCTTCCCAGAGAAAGGCTTCCCAGAGTGGTGGTAAATGCCAGAAGCCTGTCAGGGTTTAAATGGCTTTTGGACAGTGCCCTAAACAACATGTTTTAAAACTTTTCTTCAGCCCTGAACTGGTAAGACAGTTGGAGAACAGGTTTTTTGTTGGTCCCTTCCAACTGTAGTATTCTAGTCTAGTCTAGTCTATTCTATTCAAAACTGTATGTTAAGCAAAACCAGGAGTTCCCAATTTCTCAGAAAATAATTTATTATTGTGAAAAATTGTTGCTGCAATAATGCTCAAAGTGAAAAGAGCTTTTCTGTGCTGCAGGCACAAACATATATACTGAACCTGCTGGTCTCTCACTGCTAATTTGTATTCATGACTTCTAAGCAAGTTACTTACTTTGTAAGTACATTATTTTGTACAGGTATGTATTGGCCACTCTGTCAACCATTCTCTTGCACCCTCCTGCACCCTCCTGCCTTCCTTCCTTCCTAGCCAACAGACTTATCACCCACTAAAGAAGCTGTTGATGTTTGTCTCAGAGTAGTCATTTTGCAGCAAGTGGCACACAAATCCCAAACTGGCTATTGTATGTGTTGTTGACAAGGGCATAAGAATTCTGCCCACTTCAGACTCTTGCCAAAACGTGTAAGTCACACACCAATGTACTAAGTGATTTGTTGTAAAGGTGAATTTAGGGCTGAGGAAAGTTGGAGGAGCTCAGTGGACTACTGCCTATCTCTTCTTACAGAAAATGTGGGAACCCTTTCCTCAACAACAAATTTAAATTTTCTGGAATGTGCCCCTTTGTATAAACATTGGAGAGCATCTTTCCATAAAGACTAGGTTGAAATACATGTAGCTATTAAGTTACACAGGTGTCCTCAACAGAAGACTTTGACAGCATCTTGGAGAAGACACAAGGACAAAAACCTAAGAGAACTGTCATCCTGTTAAAAAAATGTGGAGACCATTGCTATGGACTGGAAGAAATGGAATTATATGGTCCTTGTTTGGGAAATAAAGACACTAGATTGGAAAAAAAAATCAACATAACTAAGCCTGTACATCAGCAGAAGAAATAAATAATGGCAATAAACAGACCTGCAAATACTTTTGGTAGAGACAGTAGTATGCCTGAACTGTTTAAAGTTTGGTACTTTATGTCAAGCTGCAGGAACTGTGAAAAGAGGGTTAAATGAGAAAGCACAAGGAAATAAACAATTGGAAAGTTTTAATGAGTTTTGCAGTCCTTTAAAAAACATGAAAGACCGCTGGAGATTTACAAATGAACAAAGGCAAGATAGAAAAGGAAATCAGGTGCATGTTAGCAGAGATAAGAGCAGCATGCAGCCAAATAGCAAATACTTAAAGAAATTTTTCACCTCATTATGTTTAAACCTCCAAGAGAAACTTTGCTCTTTTACACTATCAAAATATGAAGGCTAAAAGTAAAATTGTGCTTTGAGACTTTAAATAGATCATGACTCCCTAGCAATTTTAATTAGGATGCTTCTGTTTATACAAATGTGTCTATGGGGAGCTCATATGAAGAATACAATAAGCCTAGATGAATACATGGAATAATTTTGGTATCCATAACTTAAGTTTCCTTTGTCTGCCCAAGAGCAAAAGGACCCAAAAATGCGTTAAATTAATATTTTTAAATTACCAAAATCCCTGTTCATTTAATACACTATTTGCATTCTCCTAGCTTGCTCATATGCTAGTGCAAATAGACATCTTAAATAGCATTGCAAGTACACACAGAGCAGTATCTCAATAGACTGTAATTGTGAGAAGCAAATTCTAGCTGCAGTTAAACAGGAGTTTAAAAAGATAGGATATGGGGGGAGAGAGAGAAAAAAGGAGATGAGGATGGAAGGGAGGGAGGGAGGGAGGGAGGGAGCGAGGAAGTGCAGAAGGAAGTGCGGAA
>VWZP01000982.1:3075733-3127158 GCA_013396995.1 Dicaeum eximium | reverse complement strand
GGAGCGGCCGCTGGGCCCGCGCGGGGCTCCGGCTCCGCTCGCGGCCGTGGGGGCGAAGCCGCAGCCCCGCGTTGGGCGGGGAGCGCGGGCTGGCCGGTCGGGCACGCCCGGTCGTGCACACCCGGTTCGCGCAGGGTCTGCAGGGGCAGCGTTTAACGCGCTGCCATCACCGCGGGGCTCCGACGGGGTTCCCTGCCGTGCCAGCCCGGCCTCCGGGAGCATAACCAACCGCTTACATGGTCCTTTCAGTCCAACCTCTCTGCTGTTGCTTCCTAGCCTGCCTACCAGAATTTGAGACAGCGCGTTGACAACTTTGTTTCCAACCATTTGGCAACTCATACCTGGAGTCCTCATCTCAACAAGAACCAGCTGAGAAATAACATTAGGCAGCAGGTTCTCAAGTAAGTGACAGCTCTGGGGTGTCTTTGGACTCGCTCGCATACTGTGATAGGTGACTAAGGGTCTGGGTCAGTGTAAAGTGCGTTGGTTTCTTCAGAGAAACCTCTGAAGAAGTTGGGTTGTTTTCCCCTCTCAGTGTTCAAAATGTAAGATTACTTGAGTTAGTAACTCGCCATCAGTATTAGTCAGAATTAGACTGCAGATGTTCTTTGATCTGATCCAAGTTTATGTAGGGTTGGAAACCACGATTTTGATTTGAGATGTAAACCCCTAGCTAAAGGCTACCTTTACTTTTTCATTTTAGGGAGCTGTTTAGAAAATTGCATTTGTCATTTTTAGAGTTAAGGAGAAGCATTCCACAAACTAAACTCTGCAGAGTATAAAGCTAAAGTCGCAAAATAGAAAAATGGATTTAAATCTTTGGGACAAAGAAGAGGTTTTAAGAACTGGTGTTATGATAAAATTATGTCAGACACTTTAACCTGATATTACATTATTTCATGAAGGTTCCTTCAGTCATTCTTCCCAAATCTTAGACTCATAAGAAACATTAGGAAATTTCTTCCAAGTACTGTGAGTTTGGCCATTAAATTGGGTCAAACCACAGATTTGGGAACAAACTTAATCAGTTGTGCTGTGGTGGTACCATTGATAACTTGTACTGAGGACTGTGGTTTGTAGGGAGGGGAGCAATTGTCCTTTCTTGTTAAAGAAGCAATGACGACAAGAGGTAGCATATATCCCACAAAGGACTACAGGGGTCTAAAGAGATAAGCTTTATAGCTGTGGGTTCTCTTTTCTATTTTATTTTACTGAAGATTAAATGTGTTCTGTAAAGCTGCAGAACTTGCTACCTTATACTGGGCAGAAAGTAACTTAGGGTAGTGATGAGTGGTTTAGTAGTTATTTATGCCTAATGCCATCTGTAATTCATCTCTTCTTTGCTATGGTAATTGGTAATACAAGGTTTCTTCTAAAATTTTTTCCAAAATTTGTTTTTGGAGTTAGATAACACTTGTAAGTGTAACCACTAATGATGTAACAACGGGCTGCTTGTTGTATTAATTCTGTGTGCTTGGATTGTGTTTTTTCTCTAGCACGTTTTTCCTTATGGGTAAGGCACAGGCTAAATGCATAGCTATGGGAATGCTCAGAAAACATTGGTGCTTCATTGGAGTACATCTAAATGATCATATATCATTAATATGTTCTTAAAAACTAATTTTTCATACTAATTTATGCAACTTTGTTCCAGGTCTGGAATGTTGGAATCGGGAATTGACAGAATTATTTCTCAGGTTGTGGACCCAAAGATCAACCACACATTCAGACCTCAGGTGGAAAAAGCTGTCCATGAATTTTTAGCCACATTGAATCACAAAGAGGAGGCAGGCCCCAGTACATCTCCAAGTGAGGAAAAAGCAGATGCTTCTGTTACAGTACAAGGTATTCTACCATTTCTCTGAGAAGTCTAGTAACAAAAAAACGGGGTTTGAGAGAGCAGAAACATTGACCAGGTTTTCTGCTACCATAACATTGTTAGTATCAGTATTAGCAAGCTGAGCTCCAGGCAGCATGCCAGAACACTTGTCTCTTACTCTACATATAAAGGTGGAAAGCAAAAGAGATGTCACACTGTTATG
Organism: Dicaeum eximium; assembly: GCA_013396995.1. Lineage (NCBI taxonomy): Eukaryota > Metazoa > Chordata > Aves > Passeriformes > Dicaeidae > Dicaeum > Dicaeum eximium. The sequence goes on along the minus strand of VWZP01000982.1, from coordinate 3,125,116 downwards.
ACCATGTCACTCTTTCACTTCTGCTTGAGATTATGAGGGATCAATTTATTGTGGGGAGAAAAGCTGGTCTCAATATTATAGGATCAGATAAGACCTGGAGCTCTAAGAGAAGAATGATGCAACTTTTTTGTCCGTCAGCAGAGATAAAAAAAAATTACTTAAAAGACAGTTACCTGTGCAGTTGCTGTGTGCCATAAAATTTGGATGGTTAAGGTCCTAATATTACCTGTATCAACTTCTAAACACTCCTGCAGGTAATTGTCGATTCTTTCCTGTTCTAAGAGACTCCACAGCCATCCATCTATTTGTAACCTTTATTTAAATCCAAGCCTTTTTCCTGTGAGGCCCACTTCCTTTAAAATGGGTTAACAAGCCAGCTGCAGTTCTTAGGGCTAGTCCAGTTAATTCTTCATTGTCCATCTTCAGAGCTGGTTCTAAAATGATAGAAAAGTGATAAAGTATTGCTGATTGTCTGGTTGTTACATAGTCAATATGCTGAGTCGATTTTCCACGACATTTATGGAGATTAGAGGTATGAGCTACTGACTCTCTTGCAGTATATGTGTATGTATGTGTGTGTATGTATATATATATATATAATATTATATACATGTGTATTTTATCCAGAGTCGTCATCCTACTTAGGATGTTGGTAAAGTTGAACAAGGGCTGTGTTCAGATGTCCTTCCCATTGGCAATCCTCATTTCCTCTAGACAAACCTCAGGAACAGTGGCGTGCCACAGAGCAAAATGAATCTCCAGTAATTGTGCAGTGCTTGCTGCAGGAACACAACGTCTTGGAGATTTTTGTTTGGTTCTTTTTTTTAGCCAGAATCTCTCAAGGCAAAATTAGTCAAATATTTTAGTTAGTTACACGTATTTTGTAGAGGGTGCTTACTCTGTTTCTTTTATGATGTTTAACATGTTTAACCTATCTGAACAGAATTATGGAAACCAGGGTGAAGTAAAACTCTGTTCTTTCTTACTATTCAAGGTACCTCTGCTACAACTCCAAGTGCTAATGTAGCTAGTGATGCAATGTCCATTCTGGAAACAATAACCTCTCTTAATCAAGAAGCAAGTGCTGCCAGGGCTTCAATAGAGACCTCAAATCCCAAGAACAATGACAAAGTTGCAAAAAAACTCTCGTCTCAGCAGAGTGTGGATGGTAGCACTGATAAAGAGAGAAATGCAGAGGACTTGCAAGACAGAGAGAAAGCAATTTGTGACCTTTCTGGAGAAGGGGCTGAAACACTTGCAAAGTGTGAAGATTTAAATGAGCTTCCCTGCCAAAGTGAAGAAATAAAAAATTCAGCAAAGGATACTAGTAATTTTACTTTTACAAATAAAGATACTCAACAGGAAAGTGAAGATATAAAGGGTAAATTATTGGATAAATCTGACAAGAAACCAGAGAGCAGCGAAAAAAGTGAAAGAAGAAAAGAAAAGAAGGAAAAGCTTGACAAGAAATCTGATCATTCAAAGAAAAGTGATGATACTACAAAGTCAAAAGAAGAAAAGCAAGCAAAAGAGTCGGAATCAGTGAAACAGATAGTTGCAGAAAAAAATAGCAATAAGCATAAAACAACTGAAAGCACTAAAGAAGGTATGGTGTGGGCAGTGCTCTTCCTCAAAATATGGATAAGGAGTGAGGTTTTTAAATTTATTCAGGAGTTGAATCAGTATATTTGGAATGTAAGTTTTGTGCTAGTTCTGGCAAACTGGTCTGCTAGTGACAATTGGACTTGATCCATTTCTCAAGTGAGGTACCTGAATTAGGAGTCAGATGACCTTTGATTCCTCAGGTGTGTGATTGGTCATCTTAATCTGGCAAGTTCTCTCAACAATTTCAGTCCTCATTTAAAGTTTATAGTTCTACCTCAGAGTAATTTTTGTTTCAAATAAACCAGAGTTAGCCTGGTTATTTCATTAGTGTTATAATTTTGTTTTCTTATTTCTAATTCTTAACATAGTTTTGTTTTCAGTGACAAAATTGATGCTTTGTTAAGAAAAGTTCCACAAACTCAGTATGCTGCCTTACAGCTCTTTGTTTTTACTTTTTCCTTTGCAAGATAATATGTTAATAGATTCAGATATGGATGTACTCAGTGACATCACAGTCAGCTCTGTCCATACCAGTGACCTTTCTTCCTTTGAAGAGGAGAGCGAAGAGGAGCCTGTAATTTCTGACAGTACTGAAGAGGGGGAGATCACATCAGGTGGTAAAATAATTGCATTGTTAACTGGCAATAAGGAATATGTAGTGATTTTGTTGAGTGTACCATATCATAAATTTGAGGGTTTGCAATATTGTACCTACCTATGAGAAAGGCTTTGAATGTGAACTGGATAATACTTGTGCAGTTGCAAAAGATGAGTAGTGGATTTACTTTTTGAATATTTTTATTCATGTAATATAGTATATTCTAAACACTGTAAACCTTTTTTTATGCTACAGTATTACATGGGTGACAAAAGCACTTAATGGTGAATGTCGCTGTTCTTCGGGGGTTTCTTCCCCTCCCATCTGCCATGAACTTGGTCTAATGGCTATGTGATCCTGGGGTAGTGGTTGTAGCTGACTTTGTAGATCACACTGGGTTTATAGCTTTAGGATTCAGGAACTTGGCCACAGTAGAAAGAACAGAAATGGATCTAGCTTTAAAAGTTCAGAAACACCAAGTCGTTTCACTGACTGTGTTGGCTTTTTGTGTTCTCCCTGTCTAGTACAGACTTCAGACTCTGATTTCTGCAGTTAATAAAACTTTCCACTTTGTAATGCAGAATGCCTTAGTACCTGATGAATTATCTTCTCTAGTATGCTCACAGATTACCTTTCCTGCTCTAAAAATACAATTTAAAAACACTGAATCACTTGTGTGTTCTCTGCATTTGGTCTTACTCTGAAATATGGCAGATTGTGTTCAGTTGTGACTAAATACTAGTTAAATGAAAGTGAGCCTTAAGTATGTTTCAGGAATACAAATAATTTGTACACTACTGCACTATTTGTAGTAGTCCTGGTGAAACTGAAATAGATTCATTTATTTTACTTGATTAATACTTAGATGTGTGTGACCAACAGTGTGTTTTGTGTATGTATTTCAGTAAGCCAACCAGTTTTTACATACTCAAATACTGTACTGATATTTTTGGTGTGGGGAGAATTATAATTTAATACATAGCAGAAATTATATTGACTTCTCATGCATAGCTAGCTACTAAATACTATATGTAAAGGGGCAGTAGGATTACAGGCAAGAGGGATAAGCCCAGTTGTTGTATCCTGGTTTATTACTGGGCTGGTGTCATGCAGTTTTTTGGCTGAATGATGTACACAAACACATCAATGCACTTTTTCGTAATCTAGTGATATTTTGATACTAAAACTGTTTATGGTTTTAGAGTAAATAATGGTTGATACATTTTGAGTAACTTTGCCTTCTAAAAAGTTATGTTAAAAGCACTGCCCTAATTTATTAATATATCTCTACACTCACCTACCTTTCTTTAGATGAAGAGGAGAAAAACAGTCAAAGTAAGACGAAGCCGCATGCGAACGAGCTGAGTGATGGGAAGGCCAAGCCTGTTCGCCACGCTTACGTTCGCAAGCCTTTCCTCTACTCCAAATACTTCAGCGATTCTGACGATGAGCGAACTGTAGAGCAGCGCCGTCAGTCCATTGTAAGTGCAGCTTTTGCTGCTGCTCACATTCTGCCCCCAAAACTTTTTAGAGCAGAAATTCCACTTCTGGTTTGGGGGTGGTTTGTGCGAGGGGGAGTCCTCAAGTTTTTTTCTCCCTTGAGGGTTTTTTTTTCCTTTTGTCCTACAGCTGCCCGTTCTTCAGGTTTCCCTCTGTATGGCATGATGTGCTCTCCAGCACAGCACTTTGCTCTGCTGGTTATAGTTTGAAGGCTTCTAGCAGTGAAAGCAATGACAGTTTTCTATCTCCTTCCCCTCCCCTAAAAATACCACAACAATTTGGATTTAAAAAGTAGCCTATATCTACCTGAAGCCTGCCTGCAGTGGGGTTTTTTAGTAGATCAGGCTTGTGTTGAGTAATGCAGGCTACTTCATTATCCCAACTCTTTAAAAATGTAGTCCTTGCTGACTATGAAATCAGTAGTTTGTAGCAAGTCTGCCACCACTAAGAATGGAAACTGGGATTTAAGCATGTGCACTCTGTTTTGTGGCAGAAGGGTCAGCACAGAGAAGAGGATGCAGCATTTCTTTTAGGTTTTCTCTGTTGGCCAGGTACAAATATTTATAGTTATACATGTAATAAATATGTATATATTGTATATACATACAGAAAAAATACATGTTCTTTGAGAAGGTTGCATAGCTTCAGTCTGCAGTGTTGAGCAGCAAGGAAATTCTGGAACTCAGCTAATTTAACTTCACAAAAATAGAGGATTCCATAAACTTAGATATGATTTCTAAGGTGTATTTATGTTTTAGTTTGCCTTAAGCTACAGCATTCTGTTTTCTATGGAGTTTAGACTTATATTTGTAGTCAGAGAATGTTCTTTGACCAAATGATAAATTGTTTTTCGTTGTTTTCTTTCTCTAGGCCAAAGAGAAAGAAGAGAGACTCCTTAGAAGACGAATTAACAGAGAGAGACTTGAAGAAAAACGTAAACAGAAGGCTGCAGAAAAGACAAAATCCCTAAAAACTGGACATCAGAATGCTAAAGGTATGAGAAGAAAAGCTGTGAGTAGCCCACACCACCCTACTCTCACTTACTCTCTGTAGAATAAAACATTCAGCTTTGAATAATGGTCATATAGGTCTGTAGTCATTTCCTTCCTTTAACTCAACATCTCAACAGTGATGTAACAGAAAGCATTATAGTGCAAAGTATTAATACAGAATTTCTTCTTCACTTTTTCATATATCCATTACACTGCTTAAGCTTAATTAACACCTGTCTAACTGCTATTCTCTGCTACACCTTAGTACTCTCTGTACTGCTTTCTGTCATGTTTATAGCTGAAACGCTAATATAATGATGTGTCTCTATTTCACCATTTGTGTATTATTTTAGGAAAAAGTGGCTTGCAATTAGAAGAACTTTCGTCAAAAAGTCTAGAGTCAAAAACAACTGGTACCAGCATTAAGGATGTGCTTAAAGAACAGAAATTTTTGGAAAAAAAAGTGGCACTGAGCAGAAAAAGAAAAAGAGATTCAAGGTATTTATGTATTTGCTCAAAAGGACTTAATGTTTTGAATATTCATTTTTGCAGCTTGGAAATGTTCTTTTCAACTTTGTACTTAGCCTTATCCATTTAAACAGTGTTTTCTTAAAATATTTGCATGATATTGTTACTAATAAACATGAAATTCCGGCAGAAAAATTACAACTGATTAAATATGTTGCAGCTCAGACTGCAGTAGCAGTCTTTGTGGCTTTTCACAGAATGGTAATAAAGGCATGAGAATAGAGAGCTTTTACATGTTTGTGCATCTAATCAGCACGTCAAGTTGGCTTCATTTTCAGATAGGTGTTCATGTAGATGTGTACCTGTGTATATAACTGTCTACATATCAGTAAATATGGGGCAAGGAGAACTTCTACCTATTTTACGGAGACAACAACAGTACTAATGTCATATTAATGCTGCTTAAAAGCACTGGTCTTTTGGTTATTTCTGAAGCTGATATATATAAGTTTACAAGAGAAAAAAGCCTGGGCAAATTGGTTAGTCAGAAGTTTGGTGGTCATGCTCTGTTTCTGTATTTTTAGTGGGCATTTCTCTCTCGCATTCAGCTTTGAAAGCAGGAAGTCTGCAAAGTAGTGTTAGGCTGGTACCGATTGTTCTTTGTTTAATTGTCCAAATACCTGTTTCAGGCATGCTGAAGATAGCTGCAGAAAGAAAAATGAGCCGTCTGAAGAAGATTCTAAAGAAACGCAAAAGACAAATGAGGTAGGTGTCTCTTAAGTATAAATCTTATGATCTTCCTTTTAATTCTGATCGTACTCTTTCATATGTCCACACCAAACTGCATATAATTGCATTTGCTCTCACTCATAAGTGTTTCCCTGCCTGTTCCTTTAGTTGTGTTAGTGATCTGACATCACTGTAGTAATGTTTTCTGAATTCCAATAGCCACTGAAATGTGGTCTGTGTATTCAGTGCTGATGCATGTTGTCGTAGAACCTGAGATGCAGTTTGAGCCCTGATGTATGAAGCATGCTGGGTTTTTAAAAAGAGCAGTGTCTTCTATATGCAAAGACTTGAGCTTGATCTGTTTTAACTTCTCACTGGAAAGTTAAAGGAAAATTGACTGTGCTCCAAACACAAAAGGAAAGAAAATTTTTATGGTGAGAGTTTTATGAACAACATTGTCTAAAAATTAAAAAAGGTGGAAGTAGAAGTTCAAGTAGAAGTCTAGATATATCTTTTTTAGGTTTTGGTGTGTTGTTTAGTTTCAGACTTTTAGTTACAGTTTTACCAGACAGCATAATAGCTATTTAAAATAGCTTACAGAGTATTTGAAAGTGATTGTCTATTCAAAAACCTTTTTAAGTCATTTTAGAAAAATTATCTTATGAAGAAAAAATAATCAAGTTCAGATAGCTTAAGGATAACTTCTTCTGCTTTAGATTTTTCCACTATAGCAGATAGCTGAAACACAAATAGCAATTTTCATTTCCTGCCTGTCTATATTTTAGATGAATTTTTATTACAATGTTAAGTGTATTCCCTAGTGTATTGGGGTTTTTTTAGAAAATTTGTGCTTGACAATTCTGTTCAGGCACATAAGTGAAGGAACTGTGTAATATGTATTTATATATATTAAATCTCTTTTGTAGACTTGTGAAAAAAGTTCTTCCAAAGAATTGAAGCACAATCATGGAAAAAATGAAATCTGTAAACAGCTTCGAAGACTTTCAGAATGGGGGCATTCAGCTGAGGAAAACAAAAGTGATTCTAAAGCAGAAAAGGAACATAAAAGAAAAACCTCCACTTCATTGCAGGCTGAAGGAGCTCAGCAGGACAGTGAAACAAGGGATCCAAAAAAACAACTGGAAAAAGCAGAAGTCAATACTGAAGAACCACAAAGGCAGAAATCCATATCTAAGAATGAAAAACACCCCAAAAAAGATACTGAGACAGAAATTCAACATATGAGGAATTCTGCCAAAAAAGAAGCCAAGTCTTACAGAGATAAAAATGAAAAGGAAAGAACTGCTTTAGAAGATAAACTTTCCTTAAAGCACAAATATAAAGGAGATGGTATTCACAAGTCAGGTGAAGATGTTGAACTTCATTCATTTGAGCGAACCTTGAAAGGAGAGGATGGTGGCCAGAAACATAATCTACAAATAAAGAGTTCCTCAGATGACAAATGTGAAAGAAAAAGTAAACACCGAAGTGAACGGAAAGTATCAGTAACGGGAAAAGATGGAAAAAACCCTTCTGAATCAACCTTAAAAGCTGAAGAATTGCAGCGGAAAGAAAACAAAAAAGACAGACATCTCTCAACAGACAAACCCAGAGCAGAGTGCAAGACCAAAAGGTCCTTAAGTGATTCTAAGCCACAGAAGGATTCCCTAAGTGCCTCAAAGCAACCTGGTTCAGCATCACACAGAAGGAGTGAAAGCTACTCAGAAGATAAACATGAAATAGAGTCAACTAACTCAGATAGTAATATAAAACTTGAAGATGGTGTTCATAAAGATAGGCGAAGAACTAAGAGCCTTGCAGAAGACAAGATTTTGTTAAAGTCCAAGTCAAAGAGTCATAGTAAACAGTTCAAAACATCTGAAACAGAATTACAGGAATTAACAAAACAAGACACTGGACAGAAATTAGACAAAGATAAGAGCATGGAAGACAATGATTCAGATAAACAACACAAATCCAGGAATGAAGATAAAAGTTTGGAAGAGAGTGGTGTTGAGTTTCAGCTTGCAAGTGGCCCACAGTCAACTCAGGGATCACAAAAAGACTTTAGTCACAGAGTTAAGTCACATTCTGGAGAAAAAGGGGCTGTAAAAGAGAAATACAGAGGTGATAAAGATTTAAGTAATTCCAAACTAGAAAGAAGGTTCTCTGCTGAAGGTCATAAAAGCAGAAACTTAAAGCACAGCAACAAGGAAATAAGGAAGAAGGAAGAGAGCATCAAATTGGAAGATAAAGATACTAAACAAATGGATAGTGGGCATGAAAGATTATCTAATGTCACTATGGCAGTGGATAAAAAACAAAGCAAGAAGGTATCCTGTGAAAATAGAAAAGGCAATATATCAAACCAAAATTTACTTAAGGAGGAAAAGCAATTGACTAGCACAGCTGAAAGCAGTCAGGTTCCAGCCCCTCAAAAGGCAACTATGAATAATAATGACTTGCATGCTGGTCATGAGGAAGAGCTGATAGAACTTGATTTGAAAAAAACAAAAGCACAGGAAGCATCTAACATTGATGGAAAAAATATTCAAAACTCTCTCCAAGCCACAGATGCCAAGTGTGCATTAAAACAAAAAGGATCTCGTTCTATTTCAAATAAGGAGGTAAAACACATCTTGGCAGATCCTGGAGCCTGTGAATCACGGTTTCTGCCAGCAGCTGAAAAAACTGTTGAACAAGAAGATACTTCTAATAAACAAGTTGGTGCCTTAGACCCTTTGTCCAAAAAAGCTTCCATGGCTCAAGGACCCAGTAAACAAGGGGCTTATAAAACAAGTCTTGTGAATGAAACAAGTGGTAGAACCTTAAAGAATGCATCCAGTAAGGATCAGGCTTCAAAAGGTAGCAGAAGACCAAAGAATTCAAAAACTGTGATAAATTCTAATTCAGATGCTGTTCCTTTAGCAATTAATTCTTCAGGAGAAGATGCTGCTGATGCAAAGTCCATGGATATGGATATCTCAGATTTTACAGATTCTTTAGGTACCACGTCTAAAGAATGCCACAATTCAGATGGGACTTCCTTATTGAAGGATGCTTTCCTTTTGAAGAATGATACCTCACAGGTTGTAGACATGGAGCAAGATAGTGCAATGCCAAGTTCTGTCACAAAAGATGATGGTGACAACACCATCATGGCAAACAGTATGGAAAAAGTTAATGAGGTGTCCCAGCCTGATGAACAGGCAATGGAAGACGGTACAGCTGGGTTATGTGGGCAGGAAGATTACAATGAAGCAGCAAAGTCAGAAAGCTCTCAAGATAGAGAGTTAAAAAGAAAAGAGGAAACCTTGATGTCTGACATAACTGAAGATCGTGGAGATGAAACAACAAAAGAACTTACCGCAAGAAGAAAAGGAAGAGAGTGCTTGAATACAGATCCTTCCACAGAGGGAGAAAGAAGCACAATGAGGGATAATGTGGAAAAGAGCAAGGTGCATGACACTGATGATACGATCCAGTCTTCCTGTGTTTCAGTGCCCAAAGGAGTTCCTGAGGAAAGTTTCAAAGGTCCTGTTATAGCCAATGGGCAAGAAGGGACTAATGTTGTTGACGCAGAAGACAAAAATGAAAGTAATGCTGTAGGTACCAGTGCAGGAAGTAGTAAACTTAGTTTCTTGTACAGCAGCCTACAAAAAACTCCAGCCAGTGTGATAGGAACTAGCACAGAAAAGATCATTGAGAGCACTGCAATGGCAACTAGTACAGGAGGAGAAAGAGCTGAAGGCACATCACATTCTGGAAAGGATAGTGATGCTACAACCACTTGTTCAGAAGAAAGTGAGGTGACAGTAATGTGCACAAGCATAGAAGCTGATGAAGGTTTCACAACAGGCATATGGGTAAAACGTGCTGAGGGCTGCAGTTCTGTCACAGGAGCAGATATTGGTGACTGTACTGTTGCAGCAGCTGAAGAAGGTGGTGGCAGTGTTGTCACTGAAGGATTAGCAGAAAGTGAAAGCTTCCTAACTAGTACAGAGGGAGAAGAAAATGGTGACTGTACCATGGTTGATGCAGAAGGTGGTAAGGATTCTGTGAACCCAAGTGGAGTAGAAATTGAAGACAGTGTGAATAGTGCTGGAACAGAAGAAAAAGATGATGCTGTGACTAGTGCAGGCTCCGAAGAAAAGCAGAAGACCTCAACTGGTGTAGATACAGGCAAATTGGAAAGTTCTGTGTCCTGCTTAGGCGAAATGGAGAGTGACGGAGCTGTAACTAGTGCAGGGACAGAAACAGGTGAAGGGTTAACCAGTGATGATAATTCAGGTGAATTTAGGGGCAGTGTGACAGCTGGCCAAGTAAAAGAAAATGAAGGTGCTGTGACTTGTACAGGTGCAGAAGAAAGAGGTCATAACTTCATCATCTGCTCTGTGACTGGTACAGATACCCAAGGAGAAAACACTGTAACTGGTGCATGTATTGCAGTAGTCACAGACAACAGTGCCACGGCTGGAACTAGTGGTGACAAATCTGAGGATACTGTAAATGGTGAAAGTGCAGTGACCAGCACAGGCATAACCCCACAAGATGATGCTGAAATTTCAGCAGTCTGCACAGGGCTAGAAGACAGCAACGAGGGATTTGTAGTTTGTTTAGAAGCTGCAAAATGTGAAAGTCTAATGGACAGTACAAGAGCAAAGGAAGAAGCCAGTATCACTACAGTCAGTGTAGGTCTGTGTGATGATGAAGGTTTTGTGACTAGTACAGGCTCAAAAGAAGATGATGAAGAAGGTGAGGACATTGTGACCAGTACAGGAAGAGGGAATGAAGAAAATGAGCATGCTTCTACTTGTACAGGAGTGGAAAGTGAAAGTGCCCTCATTTGTATAGGTGCAGAAGAAGGTGAAAGTTCCATTATCTGCATAGTTGCTGAACAAATGGAAGCTGAGTCAGGAGTGGCTGGCACAGATATAAATAAGCTTACTGTCGACAGCATGACAAGTGCAGAGAAAGAAGCTAATTGTGGCACAGACTGCAGAAATGATAAAGGCATTGTTGAAAGCAGTGTGACCAGTGCAAGTGCTGCAGATGAGGGTGCCTTAGCTGCGCAGACAGGAGAGCCTGAAGGTACCTTGCTTCCCTCAGATGCTGAGGAATGTGAGGGTCCCATGACTAGTGCTATGGCAGTGCAAGATAAGACACAGTTTGGTGCTGAAGACAAACATGAGAATGCCATGACTTCCTTTGACAGCAGAGAACTTGATGCCTCTATAAGTAGTGCAGTTCCAAAGAAAGATGAGACTTCCCTTACACCTGCTGATAGAGAAGTAAAAGTAAAAGGTGATGTCATCTCTACCAGCACACTGGAAGATGCTCCTTTACATTCAGCCACGGATGCTGAAGAAGGTCCACTTGCTGTTGCAAGAGTAAATGAAAGTGGGGAAAACTCTATGATTTTAATAGACACTGAAGACACAGTGCCTATGCCCAGCACAGCTACAGAGTTTAAAGAGTGTGTGAATACTTACAGCAGTAAACAGGAGAAAGATGAGTGCACTATCATTTCCACCAGTATTGTGGAGGAATTTGAGGCTCCTATGTCAAGTGCAGCTATTGAATATGATGGTCAGCTCCCCTCTGTGAAAACAGAAGAAATAAACGAGAATGCTATGGTTTCAGTAGACATGGAAGTGTATGAGGTTCCCATGCCTAGTGAATCCAGCACAGGAGGAGATGATAATGGTGATAGTGGAAGTCACCCAACTGCTAGTGGGAAGGAAGAAAAGGATGAGTGTGCTATGATTTCTACAAGTGTTGTGGAAGAACAAGTAATCCTAATGTCAAGTGAAGTCACAGAAGAGGTGATTCAAGGTATATCAGACACGGAGTCAAAGAATGAAACACTGATGATCTCTACAAGTACAGCAGAATGTTTTGAAGCTCCTATGTCTAGTGTTGCTGTGCAAGATGAAAACAAGCTCACTGCTTCAGAAACAGAAGGAAGATATGAAGCTGCTATGATCACTACAAGCATGACAGAAGAGTGTGAAATAGTCCTGATCAGTGCAGCACCACAAGCTGAAAGTCAGCTCATTGTAGCAGGAGATGAAGGTGCCATTCTCTCTCCAAATGCATCAGAGGAATGTAGGGTGGTGGAGACCACTGCAACTGTAGATGAACAATTTGGACTAACTGCTTTCAATGCAGATGGGAAAAGCAAAGGTTCTGTGATTTTTGTGGGAGAATGTAGAACTCCTGTGCTAAGAGTTGCAACTGACAGTGAAGATCAACACACTGCTTCAAATATAGAAGATAAGGAGGAGGGGGCAGTGATCACTCTGAGCACAATGGAAGAATGTGATAGTCTCTTCACCTTTACAGTCATAGAAGAAAGTCAACTTGCTGCTGAGAGTACAGAAGTAAAAGACAAAAGTGAAGAAAATTTTAATACTGCTAACCAAATTGAATGCATCCTTTCGACTACAGATGAACAAAAAAGCGAGAATTCTTTGCTTGTTATTGGTAGAGAGAATGAGACGCATGAGAGTGGGGTGAGGACAGAATCAGCAGCATCTCGGGCCACAGTAGACAGTGAAGTCACAGAAACAGATGAGAATGCAGTGAACCTCATGAGTGTAGATGAGGCCCTTTGCGTGGAGATCAGTACGGAGGCTGCTGAGAGCCCTTCCCCAGCGGCAGGTGAGGATGATGAGCAAGCCGAAGATGTTTTGCACAAGGATGTTACATCGGGACTCTCTAGTACGATATCAGCAGTAAGAGACAGTGAAGCTGTAAAGAATGTAAATTATAAATCAAATTCAAATATGCTTTTAGAAAGTGACTTTTCTGAAATAAGGACTCCCCTGCCTAAGACACAGGCTCTTTCCTTAGTTTCTGCAACTGAAGTGACTGTAAACACCAACCATGGTGAAGTAACAATAGAACCAGAACTAGAGAAAAAAAGGGACCTCTCTTTGTTGCATGTAGAAAAGCTACATGACAGTGATGACAAAACCAACTTGGTCAAAGCAGATGAAACTGGCATTGGAGTTACTTTTCAGAAGAGTAATGCAACCTTTAATTCAGGTGAGGATTTTTTTTTTAATTTTTCAGTTCCAAAGTTGTCATGAACAGATGCATTTTACCATTATAGTTAGAATTAACTTGTACGGTTCAAATATACCTCAGTTCTTCATTAGTTGCAAAATGGCTATTAATACACTTAAGAATTGGTGACAAGTAAATAAGCATGTGATTCTGGGTGAACAAGACCAACTGAGCACAATTACCATTTGTGTTGGAAAACAAATATGAGAGTGCAAGGAATTGCTAAAATACATTGACTTAAAGTTGTCAGCTAATATATAAAGTTATTTGCAAGGGATAATTATTGTGGAGGTAGACAGAGGTTTTGTTATTAACGTATTAGGAAATTCAGAAAGTTTATTGGCAAAGAGGATGTATCTCATTTTGACATATGTCCATAATTTTAGAAAGGTAAGTTCATAGTAATTTTGAAGTTTAAGATTGGCCATCCTTAATCATAACTGCAGAGTTTCTGTGGGTCATTATTTGGTGGTCATGTTCAGATTTCACTGTATTACACTTAATTTTGTCTTGTTAATACACTTGAAATGGTTCTGCTTTGTGTTACAAAGGAATAAGCCTGTTACTCTAAATAAGTATTTTAAGTGAGCAGTAGAGGTCTCTTTTAAATAGGAGTGTTAGTATATGGCATTAAGTATATCATACTCTATATCCAGATCTATTTTTCTATGCTAACATTTGAAGTGAATCTGCATGGTTGCTGGTTCCTAAAATACAGTGTAATGAACATCCTACTATTTTTGACCTTGCATCTCTTTGACCCTCTGAAGTAGCTGAAGCACCAATTTTTTTGAAAATTAATGAATTGTGTAGATGCTATAATGAAGTCAAGATTGTAACTTCATTATAAATTTTGGAAAAATTAAACTGTAGAAAAATCTGTTTATGCCACAGGGAGTAGAATGATGCTGATCAAATACTATTTTTAAAACCTTTTCCTTCTTGTGTTAGTCTTTGCTATTATTTAAAAAAACATTTTATCATGTAAGTTTAGGTCCAGTTTCTTAAAGACTGGCTTTATTCTCTAGTTTTATTGACATTTGCGTTGAGAAAGCTGTCTCTGCAGATTTTGGGATTTTAGGAATTTTTCTAGGAAATATGTTGGTTTAGTAAGCTTGAAAAATGTTATTTGCTGTTTATACAAGAGGCAAATGAGCCATGAGAGTGTAAAATGCTACACAGTAAAGTATTCCTGTCTCGGTGCTTGCCTCAATCCTTGTTGTCCATTGATGCAGCTTTTGTAAATGGTAATGGTATTCTGTGAACTGCAGCCATAATTCAATCACTTTGCATGCCTCATTGATGAATTACCACGTTGTAACTATTTCTTTTTGTTTAGGAAAAGCTGTCTAAACAGGCTTCTGAAATAGGTTTCCAAAAATGCTACAGAAGTCACGTGACGATGCTGTTGCCATGGCCTGTTTTTGAGATGTTATAAGCATACAGTTGTTCCCCTGGGAAATGAAATGGGAAGGGGTTTTATGATTTTCTGAATGCTAACAGGAACTGAGTTTTCAGTCTCTGTAGAAATTGGACATTTTCAGTGGTTATGGTTTTAGAGCTGACAGATTTAGACCTAGGTATCACTTAAAGCAAAATATATTCTTAGTATTAACTCTTAGCTCTGCATTTATTAATTCAGAGGTGGTTTGCTGTTTGGAATTTGGTCTAAAAAATCTGTAGATGGTTTCTTTTTGAAGGAAAAGCCAGAAGAAAAAAAAACAAAGTTAAAATTCATAAACAAGCTAGAAAAATGCCAAAATCAGAATTCCTAAGTAAGCTGTGGTAAATCCTGATACCCCTTATTTTCCAAGCCTTTTGTATTTAAGGAAAACATAGCAGTACTTGTGTTCTTGCAGGTGTCAAGTTCAGGTTTTATTGGGCTGGTTTGCTGTAAACAGACTGGGTATTGTTTCTGTTATCCACAGGAAGGGTTTAAATTCATGTGCTGTATTCATGAGGTAGTACTGAGAAATAACATTCTGCTGTAGCATGAGATAAATGCATAATGTAATCTGATAATTTTAACATATTTGTATTTCATTAGGCAATAATGCAGCCTTACCAAAGTTGGAAGAAGAACTAGAAAGTACCTTGAGAACTGACAAGGTATTTATGTTGTTTTGAAAATTTTTACTGCACTGTTTATTGCTAATTCATACATCTTGCTTGGGTTTCTTCCTGTACCTTTTGATTTTTGTGCAGCAAAAACGGAGATTTAAAAATTTAAACTGGAGAATTTTTAAAGAATAATCTTTCAGATTATTCAGCTGTAGTTGTCTAAGCAGCTGGCTTTTAAATTGTGGGCTGCGCATGTTATTCTGTGTTAGGAATAATTCCCTCCTTCAGCCATATACCTTCTATGACTGAGACACTGAAGTTTTTTTTTAAAAAAATCAGTCATACTGTGTGCATGTTGCTTGATAGTGCCTGCACAATAGTCACCACGCCCAGCTCTTAGAGGTGGCAAACGTTGGTTTAATCTTTTGAGCCAGTAAGGAAACCTGTACTGCTGTTCATTGCACTGCATCACTTCCTGGGCATCTTCAGACTCGCACATCCGTGTATATTGGAGCAGCACTTGCTGCTGCTGTGTTCTGGTAACTACAGCCTGTTATCTGCTGTCACAGAAGAGTGGGGCACCCTGGATAACCCAGGGTGTTTGGGCTCATGGTCACCTACAGCTTGTGTAAGACCAAAGCTGAGGCTGTGTCTGGGCTGTGTTCCATAGTAGGCAGGATTCCACATGATTTAATTCTTCATTCAGATGCAGGAGTGCATTCATGTATCTTGCCAAGCTCTGAGAATAAGTTTGAGAGATAAGGTGGTTCAGAGATTCATCTATGAAAGGGTGGACTTCAGGGAAGTGGAAGTCAGCTTCAGTCCAGTGGGAATTATTGATAATTCCACCTGCAAACAGCTGCACTGTTTACCAGCATAACATGGTTCTAGAGTCAGTATAGCCTTGTGGAACTGTAGCTGAGTTCACAATGTTCAGATCAGACTTAATACACTTAGCTCCATATAGCATTATTTGTGCAATGGTAACTTGAAGCTGATCTGCAGCTGCTTATTTTTGTAAAAAAAAAGGCAAGCAAACCTAAAAAATCCATCCGAAACACAAGTTGAAAGGAGATCATTGTACCATTGTATAGATGAACATTTCTAGGCTGTTGCTTTTATTTGGAATTTGGAGTAGGTTGCACCTTGAATTCCTGCAATCTGCTTTTTTAAGTTAATCTCTGGTACTAATGTTAACTCTACGGTCAAATATAAATACTGTACTATTGAACCTAGCTCTGGCTATTCCTTCTTAATATATGTACTTATGTCTTAATAAGAAAGCTTTTGAAGACTTTTTATAGTTCATGGTAAGACAGTGTTCATCATGACACAAAGGAACATACTTGTTCTGAATATCTGCAATATTTGTTTCTTTTTGATTTTGTGTTTAGTCACAACAGCCTGAAAGTGCAAGAAGTGAAGAGGGATGTGTGGATCTTCAGACTAAAGAATTGCAAAAAGGTGATTTTTATGCTGATAGTAACTTACTTTCATGTTGAAGGGACTATTACTTATGATGGAAGGGTTGCAGATTTGTTATATATGATGTATAAAGGAATTGAAGAAAGCCTTCAGAAATCTTTAACTGTATCTAAGAGTTCAGAGAGCCTTGAATTTGGTTTGTGGGAAAGGAGGCTGAGACTTTTCTTCCAACGTGATATGCTGAAAGTAGGAAAGGATTTTAAAATTTGAGATTTAAAAAAAAAAGTAGACTGCTCATATTCTACTTAAAATCAATAAAAAAAGAAAAACATATGTCCAGGGAAGGTACAGAAGCTTCCCCAAAGAATGGCTTTCTTCCTTATAGGTTTAGAACATCCTGATTTTAGAGTGCTGTGACAGGCCTTGTGAGGATATGAAAATAGTAAGTACTATATGACAAGTCACAGACTTTACAGAAAATTTCTGGGGTTTTTTTTAATTCTTACTCTCTGAAAGATTAAAATAATTGTGGCCATCCACTCAAATTTGAAGTGCTGTTGTAAGTAGGTAATCATCTAGTTAGAAACTTCAGTCAACCTGGATCTGTGCTCAGTAATTCCTTTTCCATTTACTTAAACTATAGGACCAGAACTAAAAAAGAATCAATTCTTCCCAAACCCAAATTATGCATTGCAATTGTTTGGCTTTCCTGTTAAAGCGGAAATAAACACCTGCTTTGTGGCCATTTTGATGGATTTTGTGCTCCAGAGGCATTACAAAGATGTTTACAACACTACCAGATGAGAGGTAATCCTCAATTATTGGAATAGCAAGCAGAACTGAAATTAATCCCAAGAGGTACCAGTGTGACTGCTGCTTATATTGTTCAGGGAGGTTAAAGATGCATTTCCTCTAACAGAAAGTTGCAGCTGAAAGCCTACATGCTATGAAGGGACACACTGTTAAGCTCACTTCTAAATTCTTAGACATACCAAATAGAAAACAAGAACAGCAGAAAAGTGAGATAGGAGTATTGGTATAAAACTTTGGAATTCTTTTTTTATTCTCAGGGTAGGTCAGATTCATGTACCTGGTTATAGGGTGGTATATATTTGTCTGAGTGATAAGAGACATGCTTTGCTCACAAGAAAGCAAATGTAAACCCTGAGAATTGGTTAGAAGAATGTAGACTTCAGAATGGTAGATCTAAAGTTTGAGCAGGTTTTTCTGTACTGGGAGGTTTCTTTGAAGTGCCTTTAAAACTCTGCCACTTCCCATCACTCAGTCACTCAGACAGACAGTACTTAAAAAGTTAAATGTGCAGATTGAGCTAGCTGAGACAATCTTGTTTCTTGTAAAATGTTTAACAAAAGTCCATTTGTTGTGTAAATCATGTTGGATATGGCATACTGAAGAGTAATGTTTTGTAGGTCTTGGTAGAGAGGTTTTCTCTCCCCCACAATAATCTCTCTTATATGTATATATGCGTGCCTATATACATACAGCTCAACATACGTAAAAGGAAGTTGTTTAAAAGACAAATGTGTGTCCTGTCATGAGTATGAACAGCAGACGCAGTAGTTTAATTGTCCAAGATTCTTTGGAATGTAAACAAACCATTGCTGTTTGAGTGGGTAGGAACTAGCTCTTAATTTGACACTGCTTTAAAAATTGAAAGATGTGCAACTCAGGAGTATAGCTGTGGAAGAATCATTGCTAAAACATGGGATATAAGAAACAAGCTACAAAATACATAAAACTCTATGTAAAAAAAGAAGTGGGTTTATATGATTTTAGGTAGGTTTTTACTGTAGCTGAAGGGAAAGTTGCTTGGAATGTTTTGGCAGCTATTTTTAATCAAGGTATTAATTCAGTGCCTTTATGAATCAGATTTCAAGAACACTTGATAGAGCAGCTTTTTTTTTTTTTCTCCTTTGTATATTGAAAGTTATGGGAGTCTTTCAACACCCCAGGCCACTCATCAACTCTCATAATTATTTTCCCCATTTTTGTGATATGGAAGGCTGAGGCTCTACTTCAGCAGAGTTAGAGTACAGTAGAGTTTAGCAACTGGGCAATTTCCTTACGTGCATTCTATCAGCTACAGGTCTCAGTAGTACAATTATGCAAACTTTAGCTCTCTGGAAGCATAATGTAGCTTAATCACATTCTACTTCATCCCATGATCTAGTATCTAAGATTGTGATGGATGAAATTCTGATTTAAATGGTAGGACTATATTTGAAATGTCAAAGTCACTGTAAATTACGGAGATGACAGCCCCTTCATTGCCTGTATTTCAATCATAAAGGATTCTCAGTTATCCTGTACTCAGATATTCATAGTCTTGTTTTGTTTTGTGGGTATATTGTTAAAGAGGAGATTGGATGTCTCCTTGTTCTAACATTGAAAGTAAGTTTTATATAGTTTCAGGTTCTCTGGAATCCTTCCAGGGAGGTGAAGTAGAGCATAGTGTGATACTTTGTGCTTGCTTAGCTTTTCTGATTGTGTTAAAATTATTTTTAATAGATACGCTGCAGAGGAATATTCCTTTAGAAAGAGAAACTTGTCATGTAAGTCCCTGGTTTTTTAAAATTTATTCTCTAAATTCGTGCTGCTTTTCTCATACTTAAATTTACATCTATTTACATTAAGTATTGTCTAAAGGAAAATACTATTCTTTGTGTATGCAGAGCCTATGCTTATTGAGACTCTGCAGCTGTGTAGGTTGATGTCTAATTATTCTTTCAAATCTGCCAGTAAATAAATCTTGTATTGTTGTTCCATAGTCTGTGACTATTTCAAGACTGTTTACTGACAGAAAAGAGAAACTTGACTGATCTCCATGGGAGAAGAGGAAAAAAAATAGGGATTATTCTTGGAGGTTTTGATCACAATTAAAAACCTATTTTAATGCAGTCTGCTATCTTTCCCAAGAACTTATAAGAGGGATGACTGGGAAATTTGCAAATGTAAAGTGTTCATCTTAGGAAGCAAAAGTAAGACATTTAATACAGGTAGCAGGCTGAAATTGTTTGTGGTTGCTTAAACTTGGATAGTAAATATATTTATTACTATACTGAAATGCTGGTTGGCCACATTTCTGATGCTAATGAGATAATTTTATTGTTCCTGCATGTAGGAGAAGGTTCTTTAAATCCAGAAATATTCTATGTGATTTACTGTGATGAAGTATTTTTAAAACATAAAGTAGGATGCTTAATTATGAAACTTTTTCAATAAAAATATCAGTCAAAAATTCTGAAAATACCTCAAAAGTTTGAAGTTTTTTGATTGTGCTGTTCTGTAGTAGGAATGTTACTTGAGTTCTAGGAATAAATTCCTTTGTAACAGCTGCTTTCCGTTTTAACATATGTTGTACTCAGAAGTAGCAAGTAGGAAAAAGTTTCTCCCTTCTGTGTTTATAAGCTTCATGGAAAAAAGAAGTTTTCTTTCTTTGCATTTTGTGTGTAGGTGGAAAATTTGGCTACCCAGATAACTGAAGAACATAAATCTAGAGGAATACAATGTAAGTCTTCCGAAACAATGGATAAAGAAAAACGTAAGTGATACAGAAGTACAGAAAATTTGTGCAAAGCTTTTTTGTGGCAAAACCATGTTCTACTGTGGCTAGGCCATAAAATGGTACTTTTGAGAAAAGAATGGAATAGAGGAAATGACAAACTCCAAAGCAGTTTATATTCCCAAAACAACTTCTAATATTACAATTAACATATTTGATTAAAATATTATAACAAATTTAATTACTGCACAGAAGAGCATTATAGTAGATTTTTCAATCATAAATGAAGAAACATTTTTTGTGTAGTCTGTAAAATAATTACTAATTTTATCCTTTTGAAATAAAAGATAAGGACACTGATCATCAGGAAAATCTAAATGTTCAACAGACTTTGTGTAGATGGATGCTTCTTTTTCTTAGGTTGGAAAGAAATAAATTTTAGTGTAGCCTTTTATTTGTCTGTAAGCAAAAAGTGAGAAGGAATTCAGTCCATTGTATGGCATGAACATTTTAAAATTTAAATTTAGATGCATTTAATATCAAAATAAGTTGGGCATTTTGTTGATATAGTAATTACCAGACTGACAGTGTAATATCTCTTAAAGCTCTGGATTCGACTTCTTTTGTCTTTTCAGCATTAGAACAATTCAGGAAAGATGTTAGTATCATTAATAATAGCATTTTTATGAGAGCTTTTATTCCTCTTCTAAGAATTTCGATTTGAAGTGAGTGATTAAAAGTCTTGTATTCATTAGTGTCCCTCATAGCATTAACTGCTTTCCCTATCTGTGGGTGAGTTGAAGTTGAGGTTGGTGTTCTATTTCTTGATGTGTTACCTACCAAATTTCAATTTTGAGCTTATCTTTAAAAATAAACAAGCACACAAAACAAACCACACCTGTAATGTGCAAGAAACATGTAATTCTCTTTTGTTATTGTGTTGTCTTTCCTTTTCAAAGAGTGGTTAGAATAACTTTCTGTTCATATTTTTGTAAGTAAGAGGCTGCTTTTCAGACTTTTGAATCTCAGTAATAGTGAGCTGATATAAAAGTGACACACAAATATGACAAATGCAGAAGACACTTTTTAAACACTTCAATTATCACTTGCTTTTTTGCAGGCAACCAGCTGATTTCTCAGGATGTGCTAAAAGATGATGAACAAAGTCAGTGTTCCAAAATGAAACCTGGTAACGTCAAGGTATTTTCAAGAACTCTTATGTTCTGCAATTGTAAATAAGATTAAAATCTTAGTCAATATTTCTTCAGCAGTTTATTTTGGGAGGTGTTTCCATAATTAAGCTATTTTTGCATTGTCTTGAATACAAAAGAACTGACCAGTGGATGACACTTTTCAGTGGGGGAGACAATTAGAAAAAAAGCAGGGGTCTGTGTTGAATGTCTTTGAGGTGTGGAAGAATGAGAGGACTGAGTTGCACATTAGTTAGGAGCTTGGGATCTCATGGAGTATTGTTGGATGCCAGCTCTCCAGTCAGTTCAGTGTCTGCATGGTCATAGTGATCTGAGATCTTCAAGAGGGTATATTGCACTTTACCTGATTTCTGACTTTGTACTGATTCCTGCTAAATCAAAACAGGAATTAGGACAAAATAGATGTTCTTTTCAGGAGTACATGCAGTATATTTGGGACTACCTCACCCACTGATTTGTGATGAAGCTTCTCAGCATCAAAGTTTTTAAAAGACAGTACAAAATCTTGATGAGTAAAATAACTACTCGCATATTGGGGTGGTTTTTCAGTGTAACTGGCGATGACGTTTAATGTGTTGTAAAACATCTTTCCTCTTTTGTTTCGAAATAATGCAGGGAGTTATTTCAGGTGATGCAGCAGAAGTGTCCAAAGAAATTGATGTAACACAAACACCTCCTAGAAGTACTGTGGAAGAAAAAGGTAGTTAAACTGCCCATTATGGCAGATTTTCTGAACCCATATTGAATGTTCATTTCTTTTCATTTGAATGATTTTTGAGAGAAATTGGAACTTGATCCCAGCAAATATACTTGCGCGTATTCTCTAGTTTATTTCTGCTCTATTACTGCTACCAAATAATGCATTCATCTTAGTTCCTTTAATGGTGAGAAAAGTTTTGATGTTTCTGCTGTTACCACCCATTCGCTCCATTATTGCTTCAGTATGTATCTTGGGTAGGAAAGCTAATGGGAAGTAAACAGTTAGGTGGGGAAAACAGAATGTGTGATCAGAACATCCCCTAACTCTGACTACAAGCAAGAGCTGTCCCATGTAAAAATCCATGACACCATCAAATCAGTTTTGTTTGTTTCTGTAGGATAACCAACCAGGAAAGAGTGCAAGTTGCACTGTTGTAATTGACTTAATTGCACTAAAATAAATAATAAAAGATGGTGTGTCCACATTATTAATGTGGCTTGATGTTACTATTAATTGATGTTACTTCAGTCTGGCTTTGTGGGAACAATCTGAGAATGTTCCCTGATCTTAGTTTGACCTATTAATAGTTCTGTTTCTCATGCAAGCAAGTTGACAAGTCTGAATCTGTTCTGCAATGTGCTTGTATCCTCAGCTTCCTGTTTCATGAAACATGTGAGAAAATGGAATAGGGGCTTGTATTTGTCCTATCATTTTATAGTATGTCACAATTGTGAGCTCTTGTTCTTACCTTAAAATAGAAGACCTCCCTAACTCATCTGGTGTTAGTGGGAAGCATTTTGGCAGACCAATACACTGTTGCTACAAGGCAAACAGTGTTGATTTCTGATGGGTGTCTTTAGGGGATTTTGGGCTAAAGAATGAAATATTTTCAGTGTGGAGGTTGTGGCCTTTACTATTTCTTTTGCCTAATAAAACAAAGGTATACTATTTCTTTTTTTTTCTTTCTTGCGTATATGTGAAGATGAATTTAACATTGAACAGGAAATGTCTGAAAAGCAAAAGCACAGTCCAGAATCAAATGAAAATTCTCCAGAGGTGAGTAGTCTTATTCATGTTAACTCACTGAGATAGTGCAGGTTCACAGTACTGTCTTTGCAGTACGTAACTACTTTGTATTTTATTGACAGCAATATTAAAATTGTCTTCACCTAGTTAGAAATAGTTGTGAAGCTTTGTTTGGTACTGTAAAATACCAAGGACAAACATAGCTCTGTCACAAAGTATAAACTCACAGACCATAAGACATCAATGTCTTATTATTGAAGTAGGTCTAACTTCCTTCCTAGGCTTCATAGTGCTTACAAAATGTCTGGAAAGCAATTGTATAGAGTTGTATTGTATAGAAATAACGTTTTCTGAAAACTTTGTAATTGATACGGACAGTTTAGTCATGAAAAAATACAACTTGCCTTTAAAAAATACTATCTTTCAACAATTTTTCAAGTCTTTATGTTATCTCCTAGGCATGTACTTGAGATATCCTACAGTATGAGTTGTAAACAAATGTCTGAACCCTCGAGATTAAAATTGATGCTGGCCTCCAGAAATAGACACTGATCTCAGAAAGGTGTTGGGTTTCATCATTTGGGGTTTTTGCCTCAAATTTTGAAGTAGAAGAAAATTTGAAGATTACATTTTTATATTTGTTCACTTAAGGCTTGAGTCTCTAAGAACCATTCTAGGAGAGATATTGCTAAACTTCAGTAAAAATGCTGAATGAAATTTTTAATCTTTCCTTGTATATAAGAGAAAGTCTTATTGAGGATTTTGCAATCTGAGCATCTGACCGTATTTGTTAATGTTCTCTTTCAAAGCTTAAAACTTCAAAGGAAGGGGCCTTTTTTGCTAAAGATCCTGTTTATATAAAGAATACCAGCAATCTGTGTATTGGGATAATGAGGATATTAACTGTTGGAAGCACTTTCTTAACATACAGGATGTAGCCTGTGCTATATGGCACTATGAAAGGGGCTCATGGGATGTAAAGTCTGGAGTTCTTGTATGGGGTAATCCAGCAGCATTTGTGAGACCAAATGATAGAGATTTTGGGCCTAAGGGAGCAGAAGGCACTACATTCTCAGACATGCTTTGTGCCTGAGTCAAACCACTGAGAATTTTGTATAACTGGGAGTTGTATTGTTTCTTTTCACCTGTATTAGTTGATTTTCTAACAGGCAATGTGTCCTGCTATTAAACTTGCCTTATCTATTTTTTAACTGAAAATTACTAGTTCTGCCACTGTCACATTATGAATTCAATTAGGAGTCTTTGTATTGTTATGCTCAAATGCCAAATGTCAGCTACAGTAAGTAAAATATTTTTGTCCTTTAATAGGAAAATCAGCCTGTAGTAGTGAAACGCAAAAGGGGACGGCCTCGTAAATACCCTCTAGAAGCAGCACAACCTGGTGGTAAGTAGTTCATAATACCTGTGTGGAAAAACAAGGATAATAGTGATATTCAAGTTCTGAACTCATATTTCTTCCCTCAGGTGGGGAGTCAAAAGCTGATATGAGCACTGGGAATGTAAGTGCCTTTATTTTGTTTGGGTGCATTTAAACACAGTATTTCAAGAGCCATTTATCTGTTTAACGTTTAAAAACATTTCAAAAACATCTTATGGAAAACTTGATAATTGAGTTCAGTCTAAGCAAACAAAAATTATTAATAGTATCTCTTAATATAGCTGAACTTTTAAAGCAAAATATAGCATTAATTCAGAATGTAGCAGATTACCTATCAGCTTCACACTTAGTTTACATAATACAAATATGTTACACTAGCTAGCAATATATGCCTGTGTGCAGAGTGAATTTTTGGTGGTGTGCATATGTGTCTTAGTTTGTGCTAAGAGTAATTTTGGCCAGGGTAACTTTATTTCAAAAACAATTTTTTTTCCCTCTACTGAATGTATCAGAATAACAGCACATAGAATCTTTTCATAGCTAGTAAAATAAAATACTATGTAAAGCAGTTGTATTACATATATATTGCAACAGTTCATGCAAGAGATAGAGACTTGCTGGTGAGTAACCTAGGAGCTCATGAAACTGGTCTGTCTTCTAAAGCTCAGTGGTAGTTTTATTTCCTAACCCCTGTGAAGGATATTCACAGCCAAGAAAGTTTTCCTTTGGTATTGTTTCTACAATCCAGTTGGATTAGAGCACAGGGCAGTGATGGGTCAGGCATGTTTGTGGAGTACAGCCAGTTGGGTTTATTCTGGTTAAAGGCTTCTCTCTAGGGAATTCCTCTATTTCAGAATCAACATTATTGCATGGAAAAAGGTGGATTTTAAAAATAAAGTTGTACTGAAACACAGGTTTTCTTCCTGCTTGCCTGGTGAGGCACCAGCTGGCATGGCTGTTGGAAATCTTGGGAATTTACCTAGTTTATGGATAAAAGGAATTATTTTCTCTGCTTGTTCTGTCTTCATATTTCAGGCAGCCCTTTGAGTCCTGTCCCTTCTTACAGGTTGGCTGGAATTCTGTTTCAGAATTCCTAGTCTTTCTTGATTGATTTTTTTTTTTCAATACTAATTTAATGAAATGTAATTTGAACTGGTGTGGATTTTGGTATTTGGTTTTTCTGTTTTGGGGTTGTGGGTTGGTTTTTGTTTGGTTGTTTTTTGGGGCATTTTTTTGCCCAATTAAGGATTACAATTAATTTTTAAATCGCTCTCAGATGTACCTTGGCACCCTTAGTACTGGAACGGAATCATCTTGTTCTGGTTCAAGTGTCTAAAGGTCTTGTACTTCCTAGTGATGAGTGAGGGGTTGGTGTGAGCTGCAGGCTGGCTCAGGGAGGAGTGACACCTGCCCTCCATCTGAGACAGGGGTTCTCTGAGGTGAGAGGCCTTTGCATGACAGTTTCCCCAGGGCTGCTTTGGGCACATATTGCTACTTTAGAGGAGCCATAGGCATCCTGGTGTGGTCATTCAGTGGTGAAAGCACTGAAGATTTTGGACAGTCATCATAGGACATTGTATAACTATATAGCTTTGTCTGCATTCTGAGTAAATAAACAATTTCTGGTGACTTGTAGTCTGTAAATCTGTATGTGGGATTACATAAAGTGACTGTACTAACTTCTTTGTTGATAATTAAATACTCAGAAATGTGTTTGACTGAAACTGCTTTTACCTTTAGTGTCTTTTACTGCAATGACTTTAGTGTCGGGTTACTGAAAGTGCTGTGATTTGTTTGTGGGCTGATTTGACTTGTTTCAGTTATTTATCAAAATGGAAAAATGCATCCTACTCTTAAACTCAGTACAAAGTTTGTGTGCTCATTAAGGTTCACATTTTCTAGATTTACAGATTCATTCTACATTGAATGTGAGCAAGTTTCTGTGATCATGTAACAACACAATGCTGAATTTTTCTGGTTTTCTTTAATTTAAAAACCCACTTATTTTAATTTCAGCTGCAGTCTCCTTCCTTTGCAAGTAGAGGGAAAACACCTCAAACAGGTAAGCAAATGATACCTGCCTCAATATATAAAATAAAAGATGGAAGAAATAGAAGAGGGTTTTCACAAAAATCGCATGGGTCCTTCTTCCTGACATCATCTCTGGCAGTCAGTGTTATTCATGAATGAAAACTTCTTAAGGAAGAGGTGAAGTGAAGACTTGTCCCTAATTGCTACCATGTTTTTCTTTGCAAAAAAAATCAGCTTGGTAAGAACTTAGTTCAAAGATGCAGCAGCACTGCTCAGTGCTGAATAATGCATTGCAGAATATACCAAAGGATTGAGTAGTACATGGCAGAGCTTCAGAGGAAGGTAGGTATCCCATCAGACTGGCTCTTAGGGACTGTTTTCCTTTTCTGTGTGTTTTCTTTCATACAGTGACTATCAATCACACTTATTACATTACATTTCAAATTCTATTCAGTTAATTGTTTTATCTGTGGATATGTATCTAAAGATCTTAAGGGTATTTTGAGGGGATATTTCTTTCCCTTTTCACAACTGCTGTAAGATCTTTGGAACATGAGAGCTTAGCTTGACTCAAAAATGTACTTTAAGTGCTTCAAACTAAAATAGAATTACGTGAAATACCTTTCTATTTCCTAATTTTTCTTGATTATAGAGTCTGAATTGCGCTGGTTATTTAAATGTGTCTTTTTAATTATGGCCATTCATTAAAAAAAACTTTAAAAACCCATTTAGGAAGCAAGTGAACTGAAAAGTATGTTAAATATGGTTTGTAAACAAATGCAAACAAACATGCAAAAAATATGAGCAACTAAGTCTTCAAAACAAATCTTCTGGAGTTTCCAAAAGCTTGGGTTTCTACAGATATACTAGTCTGGCTGCACTGAACATATGGACCGTTTCCTATTTTCTCCACATTTGTTGCAATGTCAGGTTTAATCCAGAATTGTCTCTGGAGGGTTAGCTCCTTGTGTGGTACTTGACTTCTGTGAACTGCAAAGAGAACAGAAAACAAGGTGAGAATGAAATAAAAGCTCATTCTGCTTTGCTTTTTATTCAAAAGGACAGACACCTGGCTGAGTTTGAGTACTTAAAGTTTGAGTGTGTTATGTAACATTTCTGTTTCCTGGGTAAAAGGCTGTTGATATTGCAGCAATGTTAAGAGGAGTATATAAAGTGGAACGTAGTGTTAAATTTTTCATCTTGTATTAGCCTTCAGGGGCATAAAGGGGTTGAGAACCCCTGGTAGTGAAAAGGAAGCCAAGTTGAATCCCCCTGTGCAGTTCACTTAGTCTGGTAGTTTCTGGGTGTTCTGCATAAGGATTTGCAAGAGGGACAGACCCACATGTGGAGTGGGATGCAGAGTTTTATTTTTGGTCACTACAGCACATGCACTTAAGAGACATATGTTTTCTGAAGGTATCATCCTCCCATAACACTAATACTGAACTTGAAACTAATTACTTAGCACTAATCAACAGTTGCTGCTCTAAAATTAGTAGTATTTTTAGACACTGTCTTACTATTTTTATACTTATCTTTAGGCAAAAGTGCTACATTTTCATATCTTACAGAGGGTTTTTTGTTAAAGGCATGTCATGGATCTAGATGGCATTATTCTTCGGTCAAAAAGCCCTTTGCTACAAATTTGCCAAAATGAACCAGAATTATGAAGTATCTCTTTTGAACACAATAGAATTAATACATGCTGGTTGTATTACCTATGTGCTTATGTTGTGAGCAGAGCTAAATACAGTGGAAAGTCCTATGTTTTATTTCACTTATTTTTTGAACACTTAAATATATTTGTTTTACTTCATTTGCTTTTGTATTCAAGTTTTCCCCATACCCTAAAAAAAGGAATGCCAAAAAGCTTGTGTGTGAGTTTAAGAATATTCCTGCTCTTTGAGATCTATTTTAGATCTTTTGCATTGATATTCTTTTGTTTGTTTTTTTAGTCTAATTGGTGAGGGTTTTAGAGTTTGTGTCCCCTATTATTTAGCTTTCAGAAATTAGACATCAATTTTATGGCAGGGGAAAAAGGTATAAAAACTTGCTTTTATTTAGGTTGCTTCTCTTTTCTATTGCTAAGGATTTTTATCTTTGTGGTGTTAGAGATAATTGTTTGACAGAGTTCAAAAGCTTTGTAAAATAATCTCTCTCATCACAGAGTTAGGATAGAAGTGGTAACCATGGAGAGAAGTCAAGACATGGGATGTAGAGTTAAAAATATGTTTTAACATGGATAGGCTAGCCAGTAAAAGTTTCTGAGTTGGAAGTAAGAAGTATTTCAGCAGAGGAGGTCATGTAATTTGCATACTAGAAAGGTTTTAAATAGTATCTTTTTGAGCTTCATCTCGGTATGAGCACAGTTAAGCAATAGCATAGATCACCTGGAGGGACCATGTTCTTGGAGACTTTCAAAATTGGACTGAACAAGATTTTGTGCAGTATGATTAGATCAATTAATTAACCATGCTTTGAACAGGACATTGGACTAGGTGACCTCTAGAGGCCCCTTCTAAGCCAATTTTTTCTGTGATTCTGTAGTTGGTTGACAGTAATTAAAGGGGGTATCTTCTGCTTTTCCATTAAAACAAAACAGCGTATGCAACAAAGCAATAAATACTATCAGTCATATAAAGCCTTGGTACTTAAAAAAAATTTAATCATTGTCCCAGTCTCTGTATATAACAAAGTACAATAAAGCTATTTTCTAAATTAGAAAGAGACTTGAAATGGTTTTTTGAGCTACTGTGATGTTTACATGAAGTTGAGAGAGAATGAAACAACTCCCTTTTAAATTGATTATTGAAAGACTTGAAGTTCAGGATCAAGTTTTGTTCTTTCCTTTTTAGGTACAGACATATCTAATAAGAAAGAAGCGACAAATGTAAGTGCGATTTGTAAATTTACAAGCAGTGTGGAATGAAAAATGTCTGTCTTCTGTGTAAAGTAAATAGTTCCTGACTTACATGGTTCCATTTTGTTTTCTCAGGAAGATGAAGCTGAGAAAACAGAAATGGTTGTGCGTAAAAGGGGAAGAAAGCCCAAGCGTTCTCTGGTTCAGTCAGAGGAAACGGGTAAAAGCATGAGAAGCTGTGCTACTCCTAACAGGATAAGAAAATACTGCTGTGCCTTTCTGTTTACTAATAGCAACAAGATAAGCTTTATTCAATTTTCCTTTCTTGAGGAAAAATCATTGAGTTACAGCTAGTGTAAATATTATGTGTATATGTGTAAATTGCTGTAATCTCATGTCAGAATTGCTACATCCCAGATGCTTCTATAAAGCCTCATGAATTTTCTATGAATTCTGGCTGTGAGCTGTGTAAGTAAACTGTGGTGAATGTGTTAGCAAGATTAAGTCAAACAAGTGTGAATTAAAAATGTTGAAATATAAAGGAAATGGAAAATTACTTACTGAAAATGGGACTTGTGACTAGAATGCCTACATTAAGTGTTTGTCCTTTTGGAGGCCTTTTGGAAAATTACAGCATATGTGTAAAATTTTAAATGGACAGAAACACTGGAGCCAGAGAAGAAACGTCGGAAATTAACATCTTCTGAAGATGAACTAAAAGAGCAAGAGGAAGGTGAGGAAGAGGATGATGAGGAAGATGATGATGCACATTCTGGGGCCACAACTAGATCAGCCACAAGATTAGAGGCTCAAAGGTAACTGTGTAGAGACTCCAATAACAAGCTTTTATCTACCTTGTTCTCAGTTGTGCAGTTTGTTGTGCAAGAGTGTTACTTCCTCTTTTTCCCTTTTTCTGTTTGTTTAAAATTGATAAGAGCTTCCCAACTAATTTTGATTCTAATTCTAGTACCACTCTTCTAGGAATCAAGAGTTAAAAGGTAAGGTTAAGGGAAACTGTTAGGGTCTCAAAAGGCATACTTGAATATGTAAGAAGGTAAGAATTGATCCTGTTGGCACTCTTCATCCTACTGGTGTCTCAGAATTTGAGTCTAAGGACACTTGGTTCTGATGGGTGAAATGGGACCTTGGAGTTGACTGTACAGTTCACTGTTTGGTGTTGGAACAAGGTGAAAAATATAATTATCCCTGTCTGTTTATTTAAGTATTGTCCAAGTTAAATACATGAATCTGCAGTACTGGAGGATTTAATTTCTACTATGGTGATCTGCAAGCTCAGAGAGCAATCTTGCTGTGAAAGACAAATGTGGATAGCAAGAGCTCTGTTTTCAGGAGCCGTTCTTCATCTGCCTTAGCACTGGTCTGCCTTTTTGTAGGCATACTGAATTCTGGCAGAGCTCATCCTCCTGATCTTACTGTGGAAACAATGAAACATAGCAGCTTTGGGAAGTTTTGATGTGTGTTGCTGTCTTTCAGAAGAGAATTGGAGTCCAGACACTTTATGTTGGTGGTGGGATTACTTTCAATTGACCATTATGTACTTCCGTCTTAAGGATATTATGTTATATTGTATATATATTATATGTTAGCCTTTGGGCAGTACTTGGAGCACAGTTGCCACAGTGCTCTCAGACTGATAATTTCAGAACTGAATCTGAACATAGTTACATGAGTCTTCATTTACACAAAAACTGAAGGTTTACCACTACCACTTAGTAAACAACAATTTTGTTTTGGTAAAGGCACAGGGACTTCCTTTAGTCTCACATAATTGTTAACTCTAAAATTGTAATAAAGGTTTAGGTATCTGTGGGTTTATTGTGGTTGCTTGTGGAAACATCTACTTTTTTATAGATTTGGGGTTGTGTCTCAGATTTCCAATGCTACCTTTCTAGCTCTGATTGCAACAAAGCATCTCTACCTTATGCACTTGTGCTGCATACAGTCTGCATTTTATAAGTACCATTTGGGAATAATTCTGTGGAAGAGGATGCTTCTTCATATTTAGCATTTCTGGATTTCTCTGACTTAAATCACCTGTTTTCTAAATTATTAATTTAATCACCAATAACCAGTTTTTCAGGTTTCTGAACCTGTGGATACCAAAGCTTATATGAGTGAATTCAGACTACAGGATATTCTTTTAAACATAGACACTTATGTACAAAAATTATTGCAAGATTTGGAATGGATGGGCTTGGTTTTGGGTTTTTTTTGTAAATACCAAATATTGTCAGTAAAGCAGTCTTTTGATTCTACATTTGATACAAAAATACACAGCTTGGCATCGCAGCATGTCTTGAAGCAGGCAAATATGGTTTTTTTCACTCTTTCTTTTGGCAACTTAGATTTACTTGTTGAAAATATTGTGCAGTCTTAATTATCTGCACTTGGAATGCAAGAAGAAATTGACTTGGTAAAAGTATTTTGTTATATATAAATTCATTATTCTTTTGTATTACAGAAAACAGCACAGCAAGCCAGCCACACGTGCGACTTCTAAAGGCAGCAGTCCAAGTTCAGTTTCTCCTAGAAAACAACAGAAACTAGCAGCTAAAAAAAGATCTCCAAGTGATACAAAAATTAATAAATCTCCTCCATTGACACAGTAAGTATTAAAGTTGAATCTACTTTGAGTATTTGTTTTGGAAGCTCCTACAGTGATCCTTTCCTTATATGTAACATACCACTTCAAAATTTGAACAGCAGACTAGTTTTGTTCTGTTCTCATGTGATACATAAAAGCTTTTAAAGGATTTTCTTCTGTTTACATTTTTTGTTTTTCTTCCTTTATTTGACATTTGGAAGACGAGGTTTTTTTCTTATATTCTTGGAAATCTCATGGGAGAATCTGAAAATGCTGTTTATGTAGTATTTTAACTAAAGCTGTGATTCTTTCCTGTTGGGGGTAAGAGCATTGGTAGTTCAGGTTAAAGCTAAATATGATGACATGATTCTAATGCTTTGAAGATCTAAGATCAGCTGATAAAAAGAGAAACTCTGAGAGCCCTTATACCAAGTTTTGAATATATTTCCCTTTCCCTCCTTTTGTACTTTTTAATTTGTATTCTTTTTGTATACTTTTAATTTGTATACTTTTTTAATTGCTGGTATAGTTTTTAATTTGTAAAGCTGAGATTACAGTGCAGAATCCTGAGAGTATAAGTTAACAAGTGTGATGCACAGTTGCTCTGCATCTTGTAGTTCACCTGTAAAATGTGTTGTATGCCAAACAGGGGTAGCTGTCATCCTTTCTGAAATGTGTCAGTGTCTTCAGGCTGAACCTGGAGAACGTGTGCACTGATGGCTGTCACAGTGCACCTCAGCTCCATTACTTTGTGTGGTTATGAATGGCCAGGGGTTTAAGCCCATTTAGTTGGTTGCAGCTGAAATCTGGTGAGCGTGGTGGGTGTGTGAATGCCCAGGGTGAGGGTGTGTGATGTCTGCCCTTTGCTCCCTCTCGTGTCTGCAGGGCTTGAGACACTACTGGTGCTGCTCTGTCTTTGTGAGACAGGGGACAGGGTAATGGAGTCCATTATGTTCTTTTATAAATCCACAAATCTTTCCAGAGAAAGAGAAGGAAGAAGGGGAATTCTAGCCTCAAATTCTACATATGGAGCACTCTCCAACATACAGAATGAATACCCCATATCTTGTTAAGAAGTGTGTTTCAGTAGTAAGCTTTTATATAATATATCAGAGATGGACAGTTCATCAGAGATGGATAGTTGAGTTCAGCCCTCTGAATGGAATTGTGCCTGACCACTCTTTTTTTTACAGGCTTTACCATTGTGAAAATAATTGTTAATATGCTTTTCAGGTTAAAGGTGCAGTCTGCCAAGCGCAAAAGGGAGGACAGCCCAACAGTGGTACGGAGAAAAGGCCAGCAGAAAACAGAGGAGACACCACTGAAGAAAGCAAAACGATAATCTTTACCAGCCAGAACTGTTCTTGGAAGAGTCAAAAGGAAAACAAACATCTGTGCTTCTATTTTTTTTAAAGCAAAGGGATTTGCACGTGCTTGTTTCAGAGCTCTAAGTTAAACAATGCAGTATGCAGTACTTTTAAGTTACATTTTAAACAGCTTTATAAACTATTGTTTATACTGAATATTATGTACATTTATTTCAGATGAAAAATAAGTTTACTTTGTATCTGAATGAAAAACAAAGTAGTTATATATTTTATCACTGACTTGGAAAGTTGGAGTTTCCCAAGGTGACGTGCTAATGCAGATGCTTCCAACCCATAAGGCACCCATGTGCCTACTAATACACTTTGTACATAAACTTGTAAAAATAGGATGTATTTTACTCTGTGTATGAATCTGATCAATGATGGACATTTTATTTATTATATGGAAAGCATTGGTCTGTAAACTTTAGTATATACCTTAGGGTTTTTTAATTATATATTTTACATTCTATGCAGATGTCAGTAGGAAACTTCCCCTCTGCTCCCCCAGGGCTGTCTAAAATCTGAAGTTCTCTAAAATATGCTCAGACAGTTGGTAAAATATTTTTCTCGCATGCATTAAGGTAGTTTAGCATAGTAAAAGGGATTTGGCTCATTTCTGTTCACATTTGTGGCAAAGTACAGCATTTAAAATGTAATCTTACTAGATTATATTTTCACTTGGAAATTTACTACCAACTTCAAGAAATAAATAGTACTAGGTTAGATTTATTCACAGTCAACCAATACCACCCTAAAATGAAAGTTTTATTTTGCAACTAAACATGTGTTCTTTCAGTATTTATCAACAAAGAGGGACCCATTGAAATCAAATGTTACTTCTCCTAACTATAGAGCTTCAGCATTTTATGTTACATTTTTTACACAGGTATTAAAAATAGAAGCTGGTATTATTGCCAGAATCTTTTTTTAATGTATATTAACTCTGGTAAGAGCAAATGTTCAAGTGAAGTTGTATATAAAGTTAAATTTTTCTTATGATCAAATGTGTCTCTTGTTATGATGTGATGAATTGCCAAACAATCTGAGATTATTTTAAGTGTTTTGTTGATATTCTGGTTTATAATTAAAAAATATTTTGGGGGTTGGAATTTCACTTTTTTTTTCTTTCTCTTTTTTTTGTGAGTTTGTTTTTTTTTTTAACTTGTTGTAATGCAGATGTTTCGGTCAGATATTCTGCTAGGTTTCTTACTGAGATTTTTATATAAAAAATATAAAATGTTTGCCAAAAGTCTGAGTTGCCATATTTTATTTTCCTTTAATTGTTTTACTGTGGAACGTGTCTTTACAAATGTGTCTGGTTGGAGTCATGTCTATAAACTTTACCTGGTTAGTGTCTTTAAAAAATGTTCACAGGTGCTTATATTTTAGATATGTAAATAGTAGGGAAAGTCTGTAACTGTTTGCCTGCCTTAGTACACTATAAAAGTGCTCACATAATACTTCACTAAGTAAATTAGTCTGAAAGAAGAAAATATCTTACCTTTGAAAATTAATTCCTTTTACTTTCTACCTTAGCTCTGCTGCCACATTAATGCATACTGGTTGATATAGTCCTGTATGTTACTAATACTGATGTTTATGCACAGTTGGAGCATAAGTTGAATCTTTCCTTTTTTTCCATTTTTTTTCCCTTTGCCCCCTGCAGTAAGGATAGACCAAAATTGGATATTTTGTCTCAGCCTTTGTTCTGTAAGGCTGAACTGCTTGTTTTCCCTGGGTGCTTTGCAGACCTTAGGTGGGATTTGGAGTCCTTCCCTGCACCTGGTCATTTGTTTCCTTACACCTGAATTCAGTCGTGAGGTTGCTCAGGAGGTTCCTAAGGAAGCCTCGCCACTGCACTGTACATTATTGTAATTTATTCTCTCTGGTAGCTCCTGTCCTGCCCCAGGACAGTTCATGTTTGCCTGTTCCACAGGCAGAGCTCTTCTGATGGATTATAATGACTGACAAAGCTCTGACTTGTGTCAGATCCTTTTGACTGGCTCTTGTCTCATATCTCAGTAGATAAACAGAGCTCTGAAGAGAAGTGTCAGGATCTCAAAGCTAAGCTTCTAGGAGGTGGCCTACTGTCCTTACCCCTAGTGGTGGATAACATTTAGGAATAACATTTGGGAATATCTTGTCTATGGAATGTATCTTTGATCATTGATTAAATTATTCTGTAATATGAAAGCATTAAAGGAATTATCTTTCTGCAGAACAGCCACTTTACTTAAAGAGGGTAAAAACTGCTAATTCCACAGACTTTCAGCTTATGCATGTTTCCCTTGCTGCCAGCCTCTTTCTTGTCAACAAAATAGACCTTTATGCTAGGCTATATCACTGTCAATCCATATTGGGAATTTTTTCCAATATTGTTTCCCAACATTTTTTTGCTTAATAGTTTCAAAGTGTCATCTAAATTGCTATTACACTTTACAGGGACAGCACTGGTCTGCTGTAGTCAAGCAAAACTTGAGAGGTTCAGGTTGGACATAAGGAAGAGTTTCTTCACTGAAAGGATAGTTAAGCACTGGAACAGGCTTGGTGGTGGAGTCACCATCCCTGGAACTGTTCCAGGAATGACTGGACACGGCACTGTGCTATGGTTGGGTTCACATGGCAGCGTTTGATCAAGGGTCAGACTCAGTGGTCTTGGAGATTTTTTCCAGTCTTTGTGACTAAGATTGAATGTTCACACCTTCCAATGCTTTTGTAGCTTCTGTCTCCCAGAGCCCCCCTGAGCCCAAGACAGGGAGGGGAAGAAGAATCAGCTTTCCTTGGGTGCATGCAGCAGGAGTCACATTAAGGCACAGTAGCAGAGAGAAGACTCAGGCACAAGAAGTCTGACACTGGTTATGTGGATGATTATAACTGGATTTATTGCTGATACAGTATCTGAATATTGCCAGTGTAAGACAAGCAGATATAAAGAGTTTCTATATAAGCAGGAAGAGCTAGAAGTGTTTACACTCTTTGGCTGTGCAGAATCCACAATTATAATACAGGTACCTCTGGAGCTACTTTAGGATTTTATCTCCTTGTGTGACAGTTCCTGCTGCAATTCTCACCTGGTTTTCATCTTGGGACAAATAATATTGCCCATCAAAGACAGTTGCAAAGTGGGAGAGGGAGGAAGTGAGGAAGACTATCTTTTGCCACAGTCACACACACCCATCTTCTTCAGAAGTTACGTTTGTACTCCAGCTTTGATCTCGACATATGTCTAAAGCAGGGATGCTTTCCTAGCCCATGCAAATTTAGAGAGGTCAGGAGAAAAATACTGCCCTGCACTGTGATGAAAAAGAATGTCCTGAAAGTGTTTCGTGGAGAGATTTGCTCAGGGCCGTTTGGTGCAATAACATGGCTAGGCTTCAATCCCAGTAAATTTCTAAACCACTTGGCTGGTTTTTGTATTTTAATGGCTGTTTGTTCTTCCAGTTCCTTCTCTTGGAACAACTTCATTTCGCTGAATATTAAAATACTGAGTGTGCAGCGATGTGCTGGTGGAAGGCTGAGTTCAACTCCTCCCAGAGTTTTACAGAACAGGACCTCAAGTCCTGTTTGCCATACCTCTGCTGCCTGTGTTACCATCTGGCTGTTGGCTGGTTTCAGGATCTCTTCATATTTCTAATGCATTCTCCTTAAAGGCTGTTTACACCTCTTAACTGTCTTCAACTTTAAATACTATTGTGTTATGTACTACATAGATTTTGAATCACACAAATGGATTTTTTTTGTTGTTGTTTTTCTTTGTGGTGGGTTTTTAAACCAGCTAGAGAGTCACCAGTTAAAAGTTAGCAGTTTCCATTTTTAGATGGGGTCTGGCAAGCTTTTAAGTCTCGCAACTGGTGAAATTTCCCTCTAGAGCCTGATCCAAAGTCAGTAGGTGCACTCAGCAGCTGGGGCAAGGCTTTTGCTGATGCTGGCAGATCTCTGAGTGCCTCAGTTTTCTCTTCCAACAGCTTCTCTAGTAACACATCCACTTCTCTCCTGAGGGAGGCAGGGGTTAATCTGTGACATCCATCCCAAATACACATCTACTGTTTCTTCTCTCTCAACCAATGTTCCCAGACTATCCTATACAGAGCAATCTCTGGCCCCAATCCCTCAGAGGCTCCATAAGGTGCTGAGCTGCTTTGATCTCTCCAGAAACTCAGTATAAGTTCGTCACATAACACTTGACAACCGAGAGCAGCAGGGGCTCCTGGTCGCAATGACGATCAGCAGATGTCCACTGTGATGCAAGTCCAACACCAGCTTGGGAGTCTACACCTAAAAGTGGCCTGAGTCTGATACCTGTATCAGGTTCTGCATTAGGAAAAGATCATTTGGCACCACAGACTTTCAGTATTCCCTTGCTTTTGGAAGAGGCAGTGGCAGCTCTGCAATGCCGAGTGTCACTGGTCTGAAGAGAGAGAGTTGCTGTCCCGAATCTGGGGTGCACTGAGTGCCTCTACAGATCCTTCCAAAGCAACATTTCATTTCTTTGAGGCTGTACCTGTTTATACTGTAAAGAGTGAAAGTAACTCGTATACTTTTATTCTCTTCCCAGTAAAATTTCCAGTTTTAAGGTTTAATGAGACCATCTTGACAAAGGTGACTGCACATTCATACAGCATACACCTACTCCAAAATCTTGGTAACTCCAGTATCCTCATAATTGCCATTATGAGGATATAATTGTCATTTTGTATAGAGCTCAGAAGACTCATACCTTCAATTTCAACAACCTTCCATCTATTTCATTTACTTCAGTTTGGAGAAATTGCCCATGTCAGCCTTCTGCAGGTCTTGGCAACTTCTTAAAGATATTGTGCTCGCTTCTTCCAGAATATTCCTTGTCCTAGCTATGTACATCACACTCCATTACTTCCATCAGCTCCTCAAAAATCTGGGGCCTGTTTCAAACAGGGTGGGTTTTTTCCTACCAAAACATGAAAGTTTAGACACCAAGGAAATTCTATCTCTGTTCTAGTCTCTGTTTCAAGATGTTTCACCAAAATTCCTTGAAAGGGTATTTCTCATTTAAACCCGCTTCCTCTTTCAAATCTCAGCTTTTTAGTTATTCTTGCTGGCTTTGTGAATAAAGTCCAAAAGAAAAACATAATAAAAATAAATGTCTTGCTGGGAGTCCCTGGATAGCTGTAGTTAAAGCTGGGAACATAACACCCTTGCCAAACAACTGGGGAAAGAAAATATGATTTGAAATGGCTGTAACTTTGTAGGGCAGGAACAGATTTTTGGCACTGACTGCCAAAGGGGTGGGGTTGCATGGCAGTCAGGCTGTGACTGCAAGACACTTTTCACCTTCCCTTTTCTGCCCCTTTGCCAGTGCCTTTCTCCATGCCCGTGTTGAGTTGTACTGTCACAGACTGCTGGATCAGGGAGCTTGAAATTACCTCTACAAAACAAAACTGCAGATTAGCTTTTAATGTGATCATTTTATTAAACCAGCTGATGATGAAACTGGCAAATACTGCTGCCTGCACAAAGATGTCCATGTGGCAGAGAGGGGCTGTGAAATCACCTTCCCATTGCACCATGGATTTGAGTGCCCTTCCATTGATCATCCAGGTGCACCATTAGCTCTGCCATGCAGTTATGGTACCTCTCTATCAATAATTAGTGCATAAGTGAACAGTGAGGTAATTTGTGGGGTTTATCCTTTCTAGTGACAAAACAAAGAGGCTTCTTGAAAAAAGCATGGATTATGCATCCCCAATGATGAGGTTTTATTTTTTATTTTGTGTATTTGTTTAGGGTTGACAACAGATTATACTGGCAACTGAAAGGCAAGTATCTCTGCCCTCACAATCAGCATCTCCTATCAGCAAGCTCAGGTCCCCTGAAATGTAGGAAAGCTGTCTCAGAGCCCTGGTCCCTGATGTCACCAAATACACTGAAAATAACTCTACTTTCCACTGGGTAAACATAAACATTTCTGTCAGTTCAGTTTGGAGATCAAGTACCTGCTGCAGTCCTGGTGAGCTCCATTTGGGGCTTTTCCTTGTGGAAGGACAATGCTTACACGTGGCTCCAGCTAAGCCATGCACAAAGTGCAGCTCTTATCCAGCTTAACTAGCTGGTGGCAATACAGCTAAAGTAGAAAAAGCTCTGTAACTTATTTCAGAATAATTTGGACCCATGCAAACCACATGAATCGACCAAAATCCAGCCATATTTTTACACACAGCTCCTTTGCTGATCACACAGCCAGGCAGCACTGGCTGTACCTCTGTACAGGTACTGAGGATGTAGCTGAGGATGAATAACAGAGGAGTGTCAAAGCCATCAGTCCTACTGTCAGCTGGAGAACTCAGCCCTCCAATTTTTCTTTTCTAGATTTCATTGTAACGTGTCACACACACTGTGCAATGATTTATATAAGTCAACATACATTAAAATGAATTAATAAAGAGGAATACATGAAAGAAAAATGCTCTATGATCACATTCATGATACTCCAGCATCAGTTCCAGTATATAAACTTGAAAATGTTAAAATTAAATAGTCATTCCCGCTTTGGTGCCCAAAGCAAGCAGAGATTTGGAATGTGACTTTCCTTTCAGACAATGATAGGTTCACTCTGCTCTCTTTATATAAACAGGAGCTAAGGATTGCTCAGTAATATAGTGCTTATTTAACTCTATTTATTCAGGATTTTTTATGCTAAGAAAATAGGCAATATAAGGCCACTTTAAAAAGAAAAATAAAACTTATGATAAAACTTCTTTCAACTAATTTTGAACTTAGAACTCTATGTGGCCCTCAATGACAGGAAATATCCTCTTGGGGAAGCTCTAATCAAAGTAAAATGGTAGTCATCCACTCCCAGTAAGATGCCACCTCTTTTTCTGGATCAGAGGAGGCCTGGGGACAGAGACTGGCATGAAAGTGGCAAAGAGGAGCTACCAGCCATAAGCACAAGGAGCACTGAGCCCAGGGAGGCCCTGGAGATTGTGCCCTTCCCACCCCCTGCTGCCAACAAGGCTGGGTGGAGCTGGACCACCAGAGAGGGGCTGGAGGCTGTGAGAAGCTGGTCCATTTCTTTATGAAGGTTTGGCACCAGCACCCCTGGGAGTCAGCCACAGGACAGCCACTCTCAGGGAGGGAGGAAAAGGCTGATCCACTGGGCAGGCTGCTCCAGGTTGTTCCAAGCATGTGATGTCTAACCAGATCCCAAAGATACACAGGGATGGCAAAACACCACCCCCATGTCACTCAACCCTTGCTGATGGTTAGATTTAAAGAACTTTTTTCTAACCTGAAATTCTCTGTTCCAATTTTTTCCTTTTATTCCCTGTATGACCAAATCTCTTTACAGAGGGTTCCTATCCACTTAAGACCTGCATTTTGCTTGATTTGGTTTTGTTACTCTTCTGTTTTCAAAAACCAAAGTTGTATTTGTTCTCAGCTTTCAGTGGCTCATATATTTTCCTTCTCTCTTTTTCACTGGGAAAAAAAAAAGGCAGAACAGCATGAAACCCTCAATTTAGGCAGAAACATAAAGCAAAGGTTTCTCCAGTTTTGAAATAAGCATATAAAAAGGACAGAGTTCTGCATTAAAAAAAAAAAAAAACATAAATAAAAGGTTGGGAGTTTTTTCATTATAAAACACCTATGGTGGGGGGTTTTCATACAACAGCTTCAGATTTGTGCCCTGCAGTCATGCTTTGCAGGAATACATTGGATTGCCTTAGCCTGGAACTAGCAGACACCAGGATCCCCTTCAAGTGCATCCAAGAAAGAAGAAAGGCAGCTGTGCCATGTAACACATGCACAAAGCTTGGCTTTACAGACATATTGTGAGCTTCATTTTTTTTGCATGAACAAAATCCTGTCCAGTTACCACTATCACCTCATGATGAATGTTCACAGAATTTTGTTGTATTTCCAGAACTGGGGAAGTTTTTCTTCTGAAAACAGCAATAGGCTCAGGGTGTAAGTGATAAGTACTTAAAGTGCAATTGGTTATTATTTGCTGTGATGATCATACATCACAGTGGCAATAACCCAAAACTGAATAATGCATCACAAGTGAACACAAGTAGATGCTACCACAGTAAAGATGTGGGGATGTTCTGTATTGAGGCACTCCATGAGAGAGAGAAGGAAAATTCTTCCATTCCTTCATGGTGGGCTCCCTTTCAAGGAAGAAGTATAATGGGCAGGGGAGGTACTCCACTTTTCCAAGTTCTCCTAACTCTTTTCTTAAGATTTTTCCACTTGATCTCTTGAGATAACGGGATGGTTCAAAGACACCAGTGAACACAGGGCTTGCTTCACAGATCTCATTCCTTCACTCCTCTCCCTCTTTTCCCTCCTTTCTCAAATTTTCTCAGCTTTTATCATCTCTTTTCTTCAGGGGAAAAAATGGCAAGTGATTGGCAGCTCTAAAAGTAAAAGGAGTCTAATTACTTTTGTTTTCACTCAAGGCCATCAGTCTTAAACTGTCCATCTGCACCTTGTCTTCAGTTCTCAGGGACCAGGGGAGAAGAATGGTCTGGAGCCAACATACCCATTTGGGCCAATATTTGCTCTGTGCTTTCCCAACAGCTAAAGTATTTTGTCTTGGTCCAATTGGGATCTAGCAAGGGTGAAAATACTAAAATACACTGACAAAAACTTCCAGCCTATTCCAATAATCTGGCCAGAATCATCAAAAGTGAGAGGTGAAGATCCTGATGCTGCTGAGCTCCCCTTTGCCAGTGAGGGAGACAGCCCAGCAGGCCTGAGGTCTCATTTGGCTGGTTTTGAGATTTTCCCAGCATTCTCCTTTTGTAAAATACCCACCTAGAAGGCAGGTGAATAACCTGTCTAATTGCAAAGCAAGGCCAAGCTCCGATGCTGCAGAAAGGGA
Organism: Dicaeum eximium; assembly: GCA_013396995.1. NCBI lineage: Eukaryota > Metazoa > Chordata > Aves > Passeriformes > Dicaeidae > Dicaeum > Dicaeum eximium. The sequence continues at coordinate 3,083,079 of VWZP01000982.1, read as the reverse complement.
CTCCCACTCTCCGCTCCAAGCATCAGACCCTGTGCTTCGGAGCAGTCACTCGGGAGCTTTTGGGTGCAAATCGTGCAAACCTTCTGTGGAAAAGCAATTGCTGGGTTGCAATTTGGCTGGAAAGAAGGTGTTTTCAGGCACAGAGAGTCCCGCAATAGCCACTAGATGGCAACGGGCGCCTGCCGGGTGAAGGCGCGGGCAGCATCCTCTGCAGAGCCTGGCGCAGCTCAGCGCGACCCTCGAGAGAGGAGCACGGCAGGGCTGGCGTGCTGAGCTCCTGGGGCCACCACTCCTGAATGTCCTGAGCCACCCGAGCTCCTCCCGAGCCGCTGCTCTGCACAGCACAGGCAGGACTCACCTGTGAGCAGAAACACCTTTCTTCAGCTCTGCACCCGTGAGAATGCTGCGCAGCACAAGTCCAAATCCACCACGTGTTTTGTTCCAGATGCAATATTAAATTCCATATAATATGGGGCTGTCTTTATAAGCACGTCAAACTTCTTCAGAAACAGTGCATTTAACATGTTTTTTCTCAAGTGTAATGAGTTAGGTTTGGTGGTTTAATAGCAACCATCCATTCCATTCTGTTCTATTTCTTTGCTTAGGTCCTTCTCATTTCTTCATTTTCCAGCCCTCTCTTCCTAGCACTTCTCCAGTCTAATTCCCACCATCCTTACTTCTCATTTGACCTGTCTTTCACTGCTCAACAACCATTTACTACCATCCATGAACTTCAATTCTCTCATAGGATCCCTCTCAGACCTCAGTTCTCCCCTACTTTCTGCTTGTCCTTTTCTCTTCCCTTCATCAGTTTGTTGCATAGCCTTGAATCACTTATAAGGTGACCTCTCCCTTTGCCCTTGTCCTCCTTTTATTTCTTAAAAGGTCCTTCCTTCTTAAAAGCTCCATTCTTCCCTCCTCTCAGTCTTCTTGGCATGACCAAGAACTTTTGTGGATGAAAAAGTACCTGGATGTACTGACATTGAACCAGGTTAGCCTTTACCTAGGGGGCCTTTACCTGATTTGTACTACCTTCTGCAAGTCCATATGATGAGACAAGTTGTGCAAATATCAAGTAAAGCCATCATAATCCCCTTTTCCTCAGTCATCCTTATTCCTCATTTCTTTCTGTTAACTCTGATGTGACTGGAATCACCCTTTGGTGATTCTCCATCTTCAGCTAGGGCCCAGATGCTGGAGCACATGAAAAGGGATATGTATCTAAGCAAGCTACAGCCAGTACAACCCATTATATTCAGAATTTGGTCTTATAATGAGCCTCAGAATCAACACCTTCTGAAAAGCAGTTTATTAAATGCAAAAGCACTGCAATGCTCACAAGTACCATTACCAAAGGGCTGGGGCTATTGGAACAAAACAATGCACAGATCCCTGCCATGACATTGATTTGTCTTTTCAGCTCCACAGCTGCCAGACTTGCCTTGTCCTCTCTGAAAGTATCTCACTATCTCATTATCCAGGTGCTCTGACATTTAATGTATCCTCTGTAAAAGCAGCTGTTCCCTTACACCAAAGCAGGTACCTGAGCTGCCTGGGCTGCTCCTGAATCCCCACGAAGAAAGCAGCCCCAGGAGCTGTAGTGGTGTCCCTGGCTAAATGCAGGCAAGGAGCAAAGCATTTGGGGTTGGCAGGTGGAGGTTCTTCCACATCCTCCACAGGCTGCAGGATGCCCACTCTTCCCTCCAGCACGCTGCTGCCCTGCCAGAGCCTGCCAACAGCTCACAGGGATTCAGGGACAGCATTCAGGTCCTGTGCTTGCAGAGGTTTGTTGCTGTTAGATGTCAAGGAGACACTAAAATAGATAAATTAAACCCTGTGAAGGAAACACTATTGCATGTGAAGGTCCTTTGCCCATGGGAGATTTTTGTTCCCTGCACAATAACTGTGGGTAAAGTCAGAGGTGTGGATATCCATGACTGATCCATAGACATATACACCATCTGTGTTTGGAATGTTCAGTCAGCCAGACCAAATCACCACAACAGTACAAAGACCTTGGACTACAACAGCTCTGTGCTTATTTTGCAGAAGACTGTACTGCAGACATCTTTTTGGAGCTATAAAGTATCAAATCTCATTTTATTGAGCTGTATTTCCTGATGAGGGAGCATATCTGGTGCAGAACAGTCTTTGACAGAGAGGTGTTGCACAAAGTGTACAGTGTATGAAAGAAATATAGACACATCTGAAGTCCCCCAGAGGTATGAAAGGAGAGTTGATAGCAACATTTTTGACCAAAGCCTGTGTTTTAATGCTTCCTGCAGGCAGAAGTTTACTGTGGTCCTGCACAGGGTTGGAAACCTAGGAGTACATGGATAAAAGCATGGGGTTGTTAATCAGCTGCCATAAAACACAGATGGTACCATAAAGCACCAGAAGGTCACACCACAGACTACCCTCCTTCCAAAGCAGGGAGAGCAGAAAGCTCTCATTTGTCCTGCCAAAAATAACCTCATCCATAGTGCAGGATATCACAGTTTGCCATCTTGGAAATATTCCTTCCAATCAGCACTCCTCTACTCCGTTTCACTCACAGGCATATTTCTGCCTCAAGAAATAAAAGGGTTTTTTTGGTTTTCCAAGGAATCCATAACTGATGTTTTGTCCGCCTACATTTCTGTCCATCTCCCATCACAAGAGTTTTCCACTAAGTCACAGGAATCCTTTAGTATTGGATGATTTTCCAACTATCTCATTTACACTTGGTCATGTAATGGGTAGGGTAAAAACTGCTTTTGTCATATTACATGTTTTTATTTGTCATCTGTCACCTGCCTTAATTTTTTTTTTTTCTAGGTAAATCCCAAAACACTTTTAGAATAAATTCTAGAAATGGCTACTTCTATGACAGGAATACCCTGATAACCTACTCAGGAGACAAGCTAAAATTCAGAATATCTAAAATTGGGGGCGGAAAAAAAAAAAACTAACGAAGAAAGAAATTCTGAGAGGACAGAATTTAGCATCATAAGGAAAAGACAAGGTGCTTACTTGTAGTCATCCACAACCGACGTGCTCAAAGTCTCTTTCCTTTAAGAAATACTTAGAAAATAAGAACAATACCTGTATTGCCTGCAGACAACTTGTGTCATGTTTGATTTTTTGGTTTGTAATTTTCAGGCAGCCAATTAAATCTGCAGGTGTACTGAACAAAACATAGCCCCTAATTTACTTGTGAAGTTTATGTAAGTATTTGTGTTCTCACTGAGCAAGCCAAAAGAATTAATTATTTAATGTAAAAGCTGCGTTTGGATGAAATGTACAGTCACTGTACATACAAAATCATTGCCAGTGGAAACAACTCACACAGTGAACCTGCTAATTGCCCTAACTTCATAAACTCTACCCTGGATCCAAGCTCTCCATGCTCAGACTGCTTGGCTTGGCTGCTCCACCAGGTCATGGGGCAAGGCCAGCACTGAGCTTGCAAGGCAGCTGCAGGCAGGGACCCCCACAGTCACACAGAGTGTAGGGCTGGGGCTCTTCCCTCCACCAGAGGTGTCACACTGCTCTCAGAGAGGCAGGGCTCCCTTCACAGAACAGGCTCACATGGAGTGGTCTCTTGGTGGCTCCTCTCTCTGCTGGGCAGCCCCGTGGGCACTCCAGGGACCAGAGCCATCACTCAGTGCAGCTCCTGGTGTCTCACACCTCTGATTGCCCTTCCAGCACAGCAAGGGCCTGGGTCCAGAGCAGGACGGGCATTCCACAATTCCCATCTCCACAACACACCATGTGTGAGACACTTGAGTCAGTACAGGAGCTCCTGAGTCGGGTCTGCTCCTCAAAGCAGCATCCCGGCGGCCAGCCCTGCACACAGGAGACTGCCAAACTCACACAGAAATGCCACGTCCATCCCCACAGTTTAGGCTTCCTACTCAGTGTGAGAAGGGTGTGAAACAAGCAAGTCCTTGATCTCAAATTCTGACATTTTTGAGCAGTCAGGGATCTGCTCAAACATTAATATAAAATTACTATTGACTTGCTACCAATAAAGAGGTGACTCTTAGACAAAGAGGTAAATTCACTTTAGAAATGTAAACAGTGCCAATATCCTGAGAGGCTCGCTTGATTTACCTAAGCATCAGAAGCAATAAAAGTATTTAAATGTTACCCCAATGCAGCCATTGATTTAGTTACCAAGTAAGTCTATCATATGTGAAAAGTGAGCTCAACTACTTCAAACAAAAAGTAGGAAAAGTTATTATTTCTATATAGGTGGAAGAGCAGTGGTAAAGGAAACCTGGACTTCACATGATGTTGTACCAAATAAACATCAAATGATTAATCTGTGCTGGGAGTGTTCTTAAAAGCCTGGAGACTTGCACACAGCAAATGCATCTACTGTAATATGGTGGCTAGTCATTAAAATGTCATAATAAATAAATAATAAAAACTGTGATAATAAATTAACTAAATAATAAGGAAAAATTCAGAACAAGTAGATATATTGTATGGATGACTCACACATACATGACATTTCTACTTCAATTTTTCTGTCAGGGACTGCAAATAAAATAGATTAAAAGCTAAATACAGGGTCTAGAAAAGCTTTACTTAATGACTGTGAGAAGCACCTGGACATTTGCATATGCTGATTTGGTTTTTGTTAGTAAAACAGGCTAATTTCATCCAGGTTGTATTGCTATCCTACAGGTAACTACATCAGAAAATAAGGAATATATAGCCATTTACTCCTTTAGTAGGAAACCTAGCATAGAAATAAGGAGACAGTCAAAGAGAAGATTTATTTCAAAAGCTGGTGGTGCCTGAAGGCAACTGTGGGACAGGGGGTCTCAGTGTGTGCAGAACTTGTTGTCTCCTGGCACTTAGCATCAGACACAGCTATGCAGCTTCACTCCTTCCTGAGAGCATGATGTGGTTAGACAGCCCACAACTTTTCCTTTTCAAGGTCTTGCAAGGAGGAATAATTCAGGAGAAACTGCCATGCAGTGAAAGGAAATGCTGGTAGGTTTATTTTCATGCTTGGTACTCTGCATGCCAAGTATTCACTTGTTAGTGTAAAGATGACACAACAAGAGGGAGATTTGGGTTGATTTTCCCAGAAACAGCATCTCTGAGCAATAAAATTGAGAAATTGTGTCACTGTATATATGCAACCAGCAAAATCCAAGCATTCTTTTCAGTTTGGTTGTAAACTCCTGTAGAAGTGGTTTTGTTTGAGCCTCCCAGACCTAAAGGACATGGGCTTTTCTCCATATAAGGAATGAAAGGGATTGTAAAGCAGCTATTAAAATCTACCGAGCTAATTTGCTAACAGGTTGTCACATTAGTGAGAATAAAGTTCTCATTGTCAGCATTACATCTGCACATATCAGTTGAATTCTAAAAATCATTCAATTTTCTTTTCATACTCGCAGAAGATAAATCCTTCTCTCACTCAAGTCCAGAAGCATCTTACAGTTGACATCTCAGCAACAACACAGGATCCTGATGTCAACTGCAAAAAGCAATTTGAAGACTGACTGTTGCAGCAGCTACTTATATGAGATCCCTCATGAAATACATGAGAGAAATCTCGACAGGAAAGTGGTTTAGAGATGTACAGATGTCACCTACTGTGTAGTTACATTTGTGGAAATAAATTGGTATTATTCAAGAAATAGAGTCAAAACATGTTCAAAAGCAGATGACCTAAGACTTTCCTGCAAAACCAGCAAGATGTCCAGGATATGTTTATGTGCCTTTGTTGCACAGACAGAGAGCAGCACAGATGAGGCAAAAGCCATGAAACAAATCTTCCCCATTACCAACAAGGGATTCAAATTCCTTATAGAAGGAAGCACCATTTGTACCGCTGCCATCTTCCACCTTAGTCCCTTGAAGACCCAGCAGGAGACTCAGCAAGGATTTGCATTGCTCTGAGTATATTGGGAGGCAAACTAGTTTGGGGAGACAGCTTGTGTCTAGAAGAGAAGTCACCTCCAACAAGGTATGGCAAAAGCAATACCTACCACCAAGCAGGCTCTGGGAGGTGCTGCCAAGAGGGCTACAGTGTGTGGTAGCCTCTGGCCATGAAAGTCCTTGGCCTGCCGGAGAGCTGAGAAGAGCTTGGAAGGCACAAGTGGTACTGTGCTAGCTTGGCTCTGCCCCAAAACTGGCACATGGAGATTACACCACTAATTATTTTCTCAAACTGGGCAAATCCTACCCTGAAGGAAAAGTTACAACGTTTCATTTTCCCAGCGCAATGTATTCCCGCACAGGGGATCATCTGGGTCTTTTTATACAACGTTATATATTATGTAGAAAGTCTGTGCTCTTTACAAAGGCTTTTTTAAGGTTTTGCAGCCGTCTTTCTTTGTGTTTTCACATGTGATAAAAAGGCTTTCACAAGCTGCCCGTAAGCAGAACATATCTTTCCCCATTTCATCGCCGCACGTGTCATACGCAGTGATTCTGTGAGAGGGCTACCTCTCAAGGAAAATGGCAAGCAAAGAGGCTCGGGTGGCTGAGAGGAGCCACTACACGGCAGCCAGGCAGGCTCCCCTCCGCTGTCCAGCTCTCGCCGCGGTTTGTCACAGGATACGGGCAGCGGGGCTGTGCCCGGGCACCCGCCCGGCCCGGCCCGGCCCGGCCCGGCCCCGCCGTCACCGCGGCCCCGACGGGAGCCCCGGGCCGGGCAGTGCGGCCAGGCCGCCTCTAGGTGGGGCAGCCCGGCCACCGGGAGGGACAGCGGAGCGAGCCCTGGGACAGCGAGCCGGGCCCCGGGACAGCGAGCCGGGCCCCGGGACAGCGGAGCGAGCCCCGGGACAGCGAGCCGGGTTCCGGACAGCGAGCCGGGCCCCGGGACAGCGGAGCGAGCCCCGGGACAGCGAGCCGGGCCCCGGGACAGCCAACCGGGGTCTCCGGTGGGCGAGGGGAGAGGCAGCTGTGGGGCACGGCGGGTTTGGGCTTTCCCCTGCTGAAATGTAAAATGTAACACACGTATACACGTCTGTGAAACGGCGGATCCACGCGTTATGGTGTATCACGGGGTATTAAGGCTTGCGGCCGCTTCCAGACGGCGAGGAAGGGAAGGCGCGGGGCTCTTGTCAAGGGTGGAGGCAAGGTGGGAATCGTGCCCCCTCAGGCATCCCCGTCTCAGGCGCTTCCCTGCCTGTCCACTGCGTCCACCATGCTCACTCTGAGCCTTTTTCAGTGAGGAGAGTTTGCGCTCCGTTTCTCTCTCGCACACGGAGGGGGCCCTGTGCCCCCCGCACGCCGTGGCCGGCAGCCCGAGCCCTCCGGTCCTGCCCCGGCGGAGCGCGGCCGGGAGCGGCTGCCGGGCTCACGCCAGGGCGGCCAGCGCGGAGCACGGCCGGGCC